>SJYA01001035.1:261662-470665 GCA_006410615.1 Neotragus moschatus | reverse complement strand
GCTCCCCCGTCCCTGGGATTCTGCAGGCAAGAACACTGGAGTGGGTTGCCATTTTCTTCTCCAATGCATGAAAGTGAAAAGTGAAAGGGAAGTAGCTCAGTCGTGTCTGACTCTTAGCGACCCTGTGGACTGCAGCCTACCAGGCTCCTCCGTCCATGGGATTTTCCAGGCAAGAGTACTGGAGTGGAGTGCCATCACCTTCTCCAAGCTTTCTTTATAGTCCCATATAAAGACCCATAGCAAGTCATTAAAATGCCATTTTTAATCTTTTCATTTAACCATAGTTACAATTGTATTTTTAGATACTGTTAATTCAGAATTCACATTTTGATTAAAAAAAGCTATAACTATAATCAAAATTATAAATAGGATACATTTTCAAATTCAGGTTCCATTTCTTAAATACTACTCTTTAATCAAAAGCATTTTAGAGCAGAGAAATATATTGTGTAAAGAAAGAAAAAGCTGACTTTTAACTCACTCCTCAAAAATAGGAACCTTTAGAGAAAAAGAAAATATTCTACGCATGTTTTCTCTCAGGTTGGGTTTGAATCTACTGCTTTTCCACTCACGGACGTCACTGCCGGGACAGGCCAAGCTGTGATTTCTAGGAGAGGCACGTATGGCTCTCTCAGGGTTTCCTGGGCGGCTGGATACATTCCTGGGTCAGAAATCCCTGAATTCACTGCTGTTGGCAACATGACCCCCAAAGTAGGTGAGTTGTGTCTTTTCTAGGATTTTATCTATAGAACATGGAAATGTATCCTTGGCCACTAATTTTCTAGGATCCTCTTTACTCTGGACAATGATTGAGCTAGCTGTTTGCCTTCTAATCCAGTCATCTCATGTTTAAGTGATCAGAACTGCACTGAAATTAAAAACATCAGACCTTACCTGAAAATGATGGTCATAAGCATCCTGCCCTGTTTAATCATGTTGTTTAGTCGCTNCTTTACTCTGGACAATGATTGAGCTAGCTGTTTGCCTTCTAATCCAGTCATCTCATGTTTAAGTGATCAGAACTGCACTGAAATTAAAAACATCAGACCTTACCTGAAAATGATGGTCATAAGCATCCTGCCCTGTTTAATCATGTTGTTTAGTCGCTGTCATGTCCAGCTCTTTGCTACCCCAGGGACTGCAGCTTGCCAGGCTCCTGTGTCCGTGGGATTTCCCAGGCAAGGATACTGGAATGGGTTGCCATTTCCTACTCCAGAAGATCTCCTTGATCCAGGGTTTATACCACATCTCCTGCATACTAGAGAGATTCTTTACCACTGAGCCACCTGGGAAACCCCAGGTTTATACATGAGGAGTTTGTTGAAAGTAACTCTAAAAACCTAATGTGGCCCATGTGTGTCAGTCACTTAGACTTGTCTGACTCTTTGCAACCCCTTGGACTGTAGCCTGTGAGGTCCCTCTGTCCATGAGGTTCTCCAGGCAAGAATACTGGAGTGGGTTGCCATTTCCTTTTCCAGGGGATCTTCCTGACCCAGGGATNTCCTGTCTCCTGTACAATGTCATGAACCTCCGTCCATAGTTCATCAGGCACTCTGTCTATCAGATCTAGTCCCTTAAATCTATTTCTTACTTCCACTGTATAATCATAAGGGATTTGATTTAGGTCATACCTGAATGGTCTAGTGGTTTTCTCTACTTTCTTCAATTTAGTCTGAGCTATAGGGACGTGCCAATACAATAATCAAAAAAGACACACTCTTATATCCATGTATGTGTTCAACTGAATATTTCTGACAGTAAAGCAGCTGTTACTTTATCTACTTTATTTTGTAGTTATGCCTGTAGTTCTGTGAGGGTCAGTGACATGCCAATGTTGGATGGTTTGACCTCTACCTTGTAGAATAGACAGGATTGAAGGCAAGGTTTATGTGGTCTACGGAGCTGCCTCTAAATTTATTTACACCCTGCCCCCACCACTGACTTTTTAAATGTTTTACCTTTTGTAAACTGTCATAGAATTTTGGAAAAGGAAAGATTTCACTCTATTTTTAAGAGTTTAATCTCAATTTAAGAACTCAGAGAAATGAAACCCTGCTTCCTTTTTCCTGTTCCCTGTCAGGGAGGCTTTCCTTTTCCCACGGAGAAGAAAGTAAAAGAGTCTTGCTTTGGACACACCCAAGACCTGGGCGGCTGGAGGCCTTTGTCTTTCACCTGTCTGGAGTGCAGAGCAGTGTCCCTGGTGGGGCTCACCTTCGGTAAGACCCCCTTGATTTTCAGCTAAGAAAGTCCCCGAGGGATAAGCTGGAATTTACTGATTCAAACAAAAAAGACAGAAGGATTTTTCTCCTTGAAGCAAAGGGAAAACTAGTTTTAGTTTAGAGCAACACAGGGCCAGCATGCCAAAGATTCCACACCATACACTGCTTGCATGAAGAGAGTTTATCATGACCTCTGACTTGAGAATGTTGGCTTGGGGTGCCATCTCCAGTAAGAACCATGGTGGCAAAGCCATCTATTTTAAAAGGGAACTGTCTTCTAAAAAGGTAGTCCCAAATACCTGATTTTCCTTAGAGACAAAGAGTAGGAATAAGAAATCACAGTAGGATAATACTGTGACTTTTGAGTTAAATTTATACCAGTATATTTGCAGGTAAATATGTCTCAGCCAACAGCAGAGAACAGATCTGCCTCTGTCACTTACTTGCTGTGTGACTTTGGGAAAGTTACATAATCTTCCTGGTCTTTAGTTTACTTATTTGGAAACTAGGAAAAGTGTGTGGGCAAAACCAATGTGTGTTCAAGTATATTTGTGTACATGCTTATGTGTGGGAGATATTGGGTTGCTGTAATTCAGCAGGGCTTTTGATTTAACATGTGTCAATCAAAAAGTGGACACAGCGTATTTTAGGTTAACAAATTCAGTTGCCTTTAATGAGAACAGTAATAGCTATCAGTTTAATTATTAATTTATTTTATTGACGTATAATTGACTTACAATGTTGTGTTAATTTCTGCTGTATAGCGAAGTAATTCAGGCTAACAGTTTTATAGTGCTTACCCTAGACCAGGCATTGCCTCTGTATTGTGTATGTATTTAGATTTGTTTACTCCTACTTTTACTGTTCATGATAACCATATGACATAGATACTATTGTTAGTCCCATTTTATAGATAAAGAAAACAAGTCACAGATAGATTGTATATAGATTGTATTATCAGTGTCACACAGATAATAAGTGTTGGGCCATGATTAGAACCTAGGCTGTCTGGCCTCTGTCTGAACTCATAACTATGACTGACAATAGAAAGTGATGGCTCTGAATTGTCCTCCCTGAATGCATTTAAATTTAGGTGAAAAAAAATCTGTTAGCCAGAGAAATTATGTCTGTGGTCTGGATTAGGCTGATGGGCTACCGGTGTTACTTCTGACATAACTGATTAAATCACAGCAGAATTCCGTGAAGTGAAGTGAAAGTCACTCAGTCATGTCTGACTCTTTGTGACCCCATGGACTATACAGTCCATGGAATTTTCCAGGCCAGAATACTGGAGACGGTATTCCCTTCTCCAGGAGATCTTCCCAACCCAGGGATCAAACCCAGGTCTCCCGCATTGCAGGCGGATTCTTTACCAGCTGAGCCACAAGGGAAGCCCGGAGAATTCCACATGAAAGCACTTAGAACTGATCAGTGTCAATCATGGATGATTCTGCCAGTTCATGTATAAGATTTTAGCAACATTTGTGTGAGAGGACAGTCCCATTACTGGCCAGTTGCAACCAGCAAGGAGTTTTACATCTAGGAGGGGCAACTCTTCCTGCCTGGTAGATCCGAAATCTGACTGACATCCAGTGAGACTTTGATTTTGGTCCCCTGTGTGCTGATCATGAGCGAGAACCTGCCGTTTCAGATCCTTCAAAGAGCTGCTGTGGGGTGATTGGAGAAACAGACCAGAGAGCTCTGAGCACCTCACCTTGCTAACACGTGTTAGGTCCTGTCACCTGCCACTGCAACTCCTGTTGGCTCATTTCTTGTGCTCTGGTATATTCATCAATAAGTTAGTAGGGTTTTACGGAATTTGAAAGGGCATGTCATTTTTAAGACGCCCTCATCAGAAGCATCTTCCACATGTGAAAGATGACTCTCTGCAAGTGGTAGCCCTGTTTTTTTTATCAGTTCTCTCATGGTTTAATTTTTTTTTTTCCAGGTCAGGTTTCACTGTTGCTGAAATTGAACCAATGGGAGTCTTTCAATTTTCTCCCAGTTCAAGAAATATCATCGTGTCGGAGGATACACAGATGATCAGATTACATGTACAAAGACTGTTTGGGTTCCACGGGGAGCTTATTAAAGTTTCCTATCAGACAACTGCAGGGAGGGCCAAGCCCCAGGAAGACTTTGAGCCTGTTCAGAACGGGGAACTGCTTTTCCGAAAATTCCAAGTTGAGGTTGATTTTGAAATAATTATTATTGACGATGAGCTTCCTGAGATAGAAGAAATTTTTTACATTAATCTAACTTCAGTGGAAATTAAAGGATTGCCCAAATTTGATGCTAATTGGAGACCACGGCTGAATCGAGATTTCAGCGTGGCAGTGATCACAATATTAGATAATGATGACCTGGCAGGAACAGATACTTCTTTCACCAAGATAGCTGTGACCTCAGCAGTGGACACAGCCCCTCCTCTGGAAACCGACTCCGCCACCACACACCCAGACACAACCGAGATTACTGCCATTCCACAGCCCACTGAAGTGGTCACTATGGTTACGGAGGTGGCTGGCGTATCTCCCGTCCCTGAGAACCTTGTCACTCTTGCTGGGACCTCTGCCGTGTCTGAGAAGCCTGATGTGGTCACGGTAACTACAGGTACCTCTGTTCATGGAACATTTAGTCTTGGTCCCCCTGTTGTTTACGTCGAAGAAGAAATGGAGAACGGCACGTTGAACGCTGCAGAGGTTCTTGTCCGGAGAACTGGTGGGTCTGCTGGCAATGTCAGCGTAACAGTTAGAACTTTCGGTGAAAGATCTGCTCAGAAGGAACCAAGTGCATTGCCCTTTCCTGACAGCCATGGGATTTCCAACCTGACATGGGCAACCGAAGAAGACGACTTTGGAGCGCAAACTCTCATCCTTGCATTTGTAGATGGCGAAAGAGAACGTCAAGTGTCGATTCCAATTCTGGATGATGGTGACCCTGAGGGACAGGAATTCTTCTATGTGTTTCTCACAGACCCACAAGGGGGAGCACAGGTCGTGACGGGAGAGGATGATGCTGGCTTTGCAGCTTTTGCCATGATCGTTATTGCAGGTATGTATTTGGAGTGATGGGGTTGAACATGTGCCTTTGTGGTACAGAATTTGTAATAAGATTATTCTAGCTTGAATTTAATTTAAGAAGGTGAATTACTTGAATCACTCATAGATTCCATAGAAGTTGCTCAATCATGTCCAACTCTTTGCGACCCCATGGGCTGTAGCCTACCACGCTCCAACATCCATGGGATTTTCCAGGCAAGAGTACTGGAGTGGGTTGCCATTTCCTTCTCCAGAGGATCTTCCCGACCCAGAGATTGAACCTGGGTCTCCTGCATTGTAGGCAGATGCTTTACCGTCTGAGCCACCGAGGAAATCACTCATAGTGGATCATTAAAACTTTGTTTTCTGGTGGCGTGAAACCCTAACAGAAACTCATCACGTTGTTCTGAGATGCCAGGCTAGAGTTTAACAGACTGTAAATGTCACTTAGCTCAGAGCTAACTAAACATTCTATACATCTGTACTTCCACAATATACAGAAACCCTTAAAGATACTTAAGTTCATGTATATCTTCTGGAAAATATCTAATTTAATCACCTCAACATGATTGCCTGTCTTGTTCTGAAATCTCATTCTGAATTTCCCAACCATTGTTATTAATCTGTTGCAAAGTCTAAGATGTCATTGTCAGAAAATTGTTTATATCTGTTGGGAAATAGATTATAACTCTTCCCTTTTGCTCTGCTTTTGAACCAATGTAGTTTATATAACTTTTGTTCTATTGGGAATGTTTGTGTTGTGTATATGTGCATGTTTGAAAATTTTTTAGTGACGATTTGCAATTTTCTCGAAATCATACTGTATTTCTTTAAGTGGGTTAGCTCAACCTATCAATATACTTATGCTAATTAGAGTATTGACAAGGCTATCTCATGATTCTTACCTGGTCTACCCTTTTGTATAAACATTAATAAGTCTTACACACTGTTTTAGAGTTTCAGATTACTCTATAATAGAATGTTATAGTGGAAAGAAAATTAAAAATCATGAAGTATATAATTATGACTTAGCTCAACCATTAATTCAGAGGCCCTGATTAAATCATTTAGTGTCTATGCTTTCGGAAAAAGCACTGGCGACCCACTCCAGTACTCTTGCCTGGAAAATCCCATGGACGGAGGAGTCTGGTAGGTTGCAGTCTGTGAGGTCACTAAGAGTCAGACAAGACTGAGCGACTTCATGTTCGCTTTTCACTTTCATGCATTGGAGAAGGAAATGGCAACCCACTCCAGTGTTTTTGCCTGGAGAATCCCAGGGACGGGGGAGCCTGATGGGCTGCCATCTATGGGGTCACACAGAGTCGGACATGACTCACGTGACTTAACAGCAACTTAGCAGCAGCAGTCTATGCTTTATGTTTCTTTTTTTTTTTTTTTAAAGAAAACTTTTAGAATAAATATGTTTATGTTCCACTTGCAGGATTTGGTATTTCCTAGAATTTTATTTTAGCTGTTTAGTTATAATTCAGTCATAATTTTGCACTTATACCCAACATCATCCCATTTATGTAACTCTGCAAATTTATACCAATTAGAATTATCATTTATTCCTAATCATCCAGTTTATTGAATATTGTAAATGCAGATTCTATTCTCCAAGTTATTTATTGAGTTTGATTCACCTTACTTAATGCCACCTATATATTTCTTTTAAAATTAAATCAACAGTATCTTCCCCCATTCCATGACATAGATATTCTGTTATATTTATTTGAATAAGATCAAAGTTGACAGTCAAAATATTTAGCAAGTAGTTTGACAGAGGCACAGACCAATCACAACAGTTGATGGAGGCTTTTTGCTCTCCCAGGCGTTACTCCATTTGTTACTGGATCATGGGAGATGTTGTATTGGTTAGGGTCCCGTAGGGACTCAGGGCAGCAGCTGTGTTCCAACTGGAATGGACGTACTCCTCAGTCAGTTTGGCATACCAACGCATACCAACGTGGCTCACTAATACTATGTCAGTATGGCATACCAGTGCTTACCCATAGGTCAGCTCTGAGTCTAACTCACCAGGCAATTCCCATCAACCAGCTCTGAACCTAACTTACCAGTCAGTCAGTTGAGCCTCAGTGAAGTTCTCTAGTGTTTTTCTTCTCTGCCCATCACCAAGCATCTTACANACGCATACCAACGTGGCTCACTAATACTATGTCAGTATGGCATACCAGTGCTTACCCATAGGTCAGCTCTGAGTCTAACTCACCAGGCAATTCCCATCAACCAGCTCTGAACCTAACTTACCAGTCAGTCAGTTGAGCCTCAGTGAAGTTCTCTAGTGTTTTTCTTCTCTGCCCATCACCAAGCATCTTACACACATGGCGAATGACTGACTCCTCTTAGAGCCACGTGGTGTAATTCATCAGCACGTTTGCACGTCAGATACCCTGACTTCCCTTACTCCATGAGTGTTCCTTCTTCTCCTCCTTAACTGGCTTTTTATTTTAAATTAGTATTCATCTTTTAACTATATCATTAATTTTGCTGATTCCTCTTATCTTTAACCTTCATAATCGTTTCACATTTAGATATTAGAACAAATGCTCAAGATAAATTAGGGGAAAATAGTTTATTTAGTTTTGTTTCTGATCATTGGCACTCTGGAAGTCTTGATTCATCTTACTAGAAACCGGGCATAAAGTTTATCATTGTAGATGCTGCAAGGAAAGTATTATACTCCTTAGGACCATGCTAGTCACTATTACATTGAAAAAGAAAATTCAAGTTCTGCTTTGAGATGGTTATAATCTGTTTGTTATTAATTGAGAGACTAAATTCCTACTCAGAGTGACAAGAGAAGAATTGCTGCTGAAGAAAAAGACTTAAGGTCAGGTTCCAATGCAGGACTAANTTTGTGTTTGTTACATGTTATTTTACAAACACGAGAACATTTTGGGTGTTCTAGTTCCTTTAAACGTCTGTATTGTGCAATTCTATGAATTCTACCAAACAACAGTGAGCAGAATGTGTATGTGCAGTTAACAGTCATAAAATCACCGCCACGTAACAGGAAATGCAGCTTTATCAGACGCTTAGCACTGCCTGCCCTGAACCTTCTCTCCTGCATTCCTGAGAGGGTAGGATGACCTCTCCCCATCTTGCAGACAACCTCTATCCTGAATTACACGATGAATTGCTATCTTGCTTTTATTTATAGTTTTACCACAAACCATATGCTATTTAGGTTTACCTGTTTGGGTAATTATGGAGATGAGATTCTTCTAGTATTGTCTCATGATGTGCTTTCTTTCTGTTGTTCAGCAGTATATTTTTGAGAAACACCTGTGCTGATGTGTGTAGTTCTTTCATTTTTGACTCCTATATGGTTATCTCAGTGGATAGTTTAACGTCTCCATTCTGAAGCCGGTAGACTTTTGTGTTGCTTCCTTCCGCGAGTCTTTCCCTCCAGCCCCCACCATTATGCTGCAGAGACTCTTGAAAACCCTTTATGTTCATTGATTTTTCACCTTTTTGCCACCCTTGGGCACTTCCGCCTCTGGAAGCCAGCTCTTCTCCTGTGGGCATCTGGAGCACCACGCTTTCCCACTGTCAACTCTTTTCTCTCTGGCAACCCCTTCCTGTTGNCCATTATGCTGCAGAGACTCTTGAAAACCCTTTATGTTCATTGATTTTTCACCTTTTTGCCACCCTTGGGCACTTCCGCCTCTGGAAGCCAGCTCTTCTCCTGTGGGCATCTGGAGCACCACGCTTTCCCACTGTCAACTCTTTTCTCTCTGGCAACCCCTTCCTGTTGCTTGTATTAGTCTTTCTGACCGATAAATATTGGGGTCCACCTATACTCACTCTGTAGGCTAGACCATCCTTACCTGTTTTCTTTAAATATCATCTGTAAAATGAGAACTCCTGAATTTTTATCACTAGTGTCTTCACCACCCCAGATCCAGACTCATTTATCTGATTGCTCTTACTTCTCATCTTCATCTGAACTGTCTAAAAAGCATCTCAAGCTTAATATATATGACATGTATATCATGGATAACTCTTATTTCTCCCTTGGCAATATTTCCCCTAGTTTACTGCCATTCATCCAGGCAAATAGCTTGGAGTTATCCTCATTCTCCTCTTTTTTTACATACAACACTGAATTAATCAGAAACTCCTTCTGACTCTACCTTCTAAATACATTCCCAGTCTGAGCTCTTCTCACCCTCTCTACTCATACAACCAAAGTAAAAGCGAAGTCGCTCAGTCGTGTCCGACTCTTTGCGACCCCATGGACTGTAGCCTTCCAGGCTCCTCTGTCCATGGGATTTTCCAGGCAAGAGTATCGGAGTTGGGTGCCATTTCCTTCTCCAGGGGATCTTCCCGACCCAAGGATTGAACCCGGGTCTCCGGCATTCCAGGCAGACGCTTTAACCTCTGAGCCACCAGAGAAGCCCCATATAACCAGAGCTACCGTTATTTCCTTTTTCTGCAAGAACTAATGTAAAAATCTCCTATCTCTTCTCTCTGCTTCCATCCTCTCCCGCTGCTGCAGCCTAACTGTCCACAAGAGCCAGAATGCTCCCGAAAATACGAAATAAAGTGTGTCACTCTCCTGTTGGAATCCTCCAGGACTTCCTAGCACACTTTGTATCAGCGACGTACATGATCTGATGCACACATCTTCAAATTATTAGTCGGCTCACCACTGGAGAAGTCCTGTGAGGCAGTAATGGCATTTCTTCTCTAATTCTCTTTCTTGATCTATTCTAAGGCATCTATCTTTCTTAACCTCATCACTGTATGATGTGTATTGATCTCTCTAATTTATCTTGGGAGATTAGAAAATTTATAAGACTCCATGTTTTATTTTTTTTAATTAAAAAAACACAACATGGTTATATTTTAATACACAACTGAAAGACAAAACACCATAGTAAATTGACAGCAATAAAACACAATGCTTCAGGACTTCCTTGGTGGACCAGTGGCTAAGGCTGAGCTCCGAATGCCGAAGGCCTGGGTTTGATCCCTGGTCAGGGAACTAGATCCTGCATGCCACGACTGAGAGTGCATGTTGCAACTCAGGGTCTTGCGTGCCACCGTGAAGATGGAAGATCCTGTGTACTGCAACTAAGACTTGGCACAGCCAAAAAAAAAAAAAAAANTCAGACGCTTAGCACTGCCTGCCCTGAACCTTCTCTCCTGCATTCCTGAGAGGGTAGGATGACCTCTCCCCATCTTGCAGACAACCTCTATCCTGAATTACACGATGAATTGCTATCTTGCTTTTATTTATAGTTTTACCACAAACCATATGCTATTTAGGTTTACCTGTTTGGGTAATTATGGAGATGAGATTCTTCTAGTATTGTCTCATGATGTGCTTTCTTTCTGTTGTTCAGCAGTATATTTTTGAGAAACACCTGTGCTGATGTGTGTAGTTCTTTCATTTTTGACTCCTATATGGTTATCTCAGTGGATAGTTTAACGTCTCCATTCTGAAGCCGGTAGACTTTTGTGTTGCTTCCTTCCGCGAGTCTTTCCCTCCAGCCCCCACCATTATGCTGCAGAGACTCTTGAAAACCCTTTATGTTCATTGATTTTTCACCTTTTTGCCACCCTTGGGCACTTCCGCCTCTGGAAGCCAGCTCTTCTCCTGTGGGCATCTGGAGCACCACGCTTTCCCACTGTCAACTCTTTTCTCTCTGGCAACCCCTTCCTGTTGCTTGTATTAGTCTTTCTGACCGATAAATATTGGGGTCCACCTATACTCACTCTGTAGGCTAGACCATCCTTACCTGTTTTCTTTAAATATCATCTGTAAAATGAGAACTCCTGAATTTTTATCACTAGTGTCTTCAACACCCCAGATCCAGACTCATTTATCTGATTGCTCTTACTTCTCATCTTCATCTGAACTGTCTAAAAAGCATCTCAAGCTTAATATATATGACATGTATATCATGGATAACTCTTATTTCTCCCTTGGCAATATTTCCCCTAGTTTACTGCCATTCATCCAGGCAAATAGCTTGGAGTTATCCTCATTCTCCTCTTTTTTTACATACAACACTGAATTAATCAGAAACTCCTTCTGACTCTACCTTCTAAATACATTCCCAGTCTGAGCTCTTCTCACCCTCTCTACTCATACAACCAAAGTAAAAGCGAAGTCGCTCAGTCGTGTCCGACTCTTTGCGACCCCATGGACTGTAGCCTTCCAGGCTCCTCTGTCCATGGGATTTTCCAGGCAAGAGTATCGGAGTTGGGTGCCATTTCCTTCTCCAGGGGATCTTCCCGACCCAAGGATTGAACCCGGGTCTCCGGCATTCCAGGCAGACGCTTTAACCTCTGAGCCACCAGAGAAGCCCCATATAACCAGAGCTACCGTTATTTCCTTTTTCTGCAAGAACTAATGTAAAAATCTCCTATCTCTTCTCTCTGCTTCCATCCTCTCCCGCTGCTGCAGCCTAACTGTCCACAAGAGCCAGAATGCTCCCGAAAATACGAAATAAAGTGTGTCACTCTCCTGTTGGAATCCTCCAGGACTTCCTAGCACACTTTGTATCAGCGACGTACATGATCTGATGCACACATCTTCAAATTATTAGTCGGCTCACCACTGGAGAAGTCCTGTGAGGCAGTAATGGCATTTCTTCTCTAATTCTCTTTCTTGATCTATTCTAAGGCATCTATCTTTCTTAACCTCATCACTGTATGATGTGTATTGATCTCTCTAATTTATCTTGGGAGATTAGAAAATTTATAAGACTCCATGTTTTATTTTTTTTAATTAAAAAAACACAACATGGTTATATTTTAATACACAACTGAAAGACAAAACACCATAGTAAATTGACAGCAATAAAACACAATGCTTCAGGACTTCCTTGGTGGACCAGTGGCTAAGGCTGAGCTCCGAATGCCGAAGGCCTGGGTTCGATCCCTGGTCAGGGAACTAGATCCTGCATGCCACGACTGAGAGTGCATGTTGCAACTCAGGGTCTTGCGTGCCACCGTGAAGATGGAAGATCCTGTGTACTGCAACTAAGACTTGGCACAGCCAAAAAAAAAAAAAAAAATACCATGTTTCACTTGCACTGCATGACAAATGATTAGGTGACTAAGGACTAACATCCTTAGTCATAAATGAGTTCTTAGAAACCAGTAGAAAAGACGTGGACTGATCAAGGAAAAAGGAAAAAGACACAAGAAAAGGAAATAACACAAGTGACTAGTAAGGATTAAAGTGTATGTGAAGGTGACTGAGCTGAACAATAAAAGGAAAAAAAGCAACTTCTTTGTAATATCATAATGACCAAGGATTAGAAATCTGCCATTTGTGTAGTCTGAGGAAGTAGAGCCGCAGTGGCGCTGGAGGACAAGATTGGTGAGGTCCCCATAGTCAGGAAGCATCTAGTGTGGACTCAAAGTCTATAAATGTAAAGCAACACCTGTCTTAATACTAGTGTTGTGGCCCATCAGATTGTTTTAAGAGAAAATTGGTTCCAGACGAGATCAGAGGTTTATAGTTTCACTTAAGTGATGTTGTCTAATTTCTAGGAGTTGAGGAGCGCCGAGACCATCGGTCGTACTCTCATATCTCCAGCTATTTCTGGGAAAGACTTTGTGAGAACTGAAGGCACATTGATCTTTGAGCCTGGCCAGAGAAGCACTGTCCTGGATGTCATCCTCACGCCAGAGACAGGGTCTTTGAATCCATTTCCTAAGCGCTTCCAGATTGTGCTTTTTGACCCAAGAGGGGGTGCCGGAGTTGATAAAGTGTACGGGACCGCGAACATCACTCTCGTCTCTGACACGAACTCCCAGGCCTTTTGGGGGCTTGCGGATCAGCTGCAGCAGCCCCTGGATGGCGACATTCTCAACAGGGTGCTCCACAGCGTCAGCGTGAAAGTGGCCACGGAGAACACAGATGAGCAGCTCAGCGCCGTGCTGTATTTAATAGACAAGGTAAGAAGCCCTTGCGAGTGTTAGCAGTTTCATACTTTTTTAAAAAGACCAAAGCCATGTATGGTTATCGTATCATTTATAGTGAATTTATGTGGGAGAGTCAGATTTCTGCATCTGAGTGGAATTCACCATATCTGACCCTGTGCTTTTGCTTGGATGTGACTGGTGCTGGTTTGGAAGCTGAGAGAAGGATGAGTTCTCTACTGCAGCAGTAAGGATAGACCGGTGTCTGAAAAGAGGCTCCGGAGGTCAGGAGCTCCAGGCTCTCTCTGATACTTCTAGAAACTGCAAGGACATCTTCTGAGAGAGTGTGCAGTTTTTCAAAGTCCATAAATGAGGACTAGGGCCAGATTATATGGCATCTCGTGTTGAAGTGCCATGAAGCTGTTGCCCTTCGCTTGTTCCCTGCTCCTCCTGGGCACTGGAAAGGATATACTGTAGGAAGTGATGTTACTTAAATTTTCTAATGATGAAATAGTATAGTACAATTACAACTTGATTTAGGCTATGAAGAGGGAAAGAATGCACAGTAACTGTATTTTAGAAAAGATACATTAAGCAAGCTACATATTAATGTCGAGAATCAACACTTATTTAACCAGAGCTGTCAGGTAGTGCATCTTGATTTTTTTGTTTTTATTTGAATCTGTCATGAATAATGAAACTGAATTATGAAAGAAGATCCTATGGAAAAAATGTAATTAACTTTTTTTTGAGTAATCATTAATAAACAGTATAAGTTCTCATATATTAAAACAATTTATGTGAAATAGGTAACTTGGCAATTATTAGAGGCATAAAATATATTTGAAGTGTTCTAAACTATTATAAGACCAAGTAGAAAACTTGTATTCTTAAAAAGAAAGTGATTTTATTTCCACTGAAGTTGCCTTTGCTCTGATTATTTTCAAATTATGTTAGTTACTAAATTTTTTTAACCATTCATCATTTATTTATTATTATTATTTTTTTTTACTTTACAATATTGTACTGGTTTTGCCATACATCAACATGAATCCACCACAGGTGTACACATGATCTCCATCCTGAACCCCCTTCCCACATCCCTCCCCGTTCAGTGTTATGGCATATTGTTTTCATGAAGCTATTTATATGTCAGTACTGAAATCTGATGCTTCAAGCAACTGACATCATTCAGTCAAGAAAACTGAAATTTTCTACTAACAGAAAAGCCTTGAAAAAATAGAAATCTATAACTTGTTCAGCAGTGGGAAGACTCAATAACATAGAGACAACAGTTTTCTATAAATTAACCTATAAATGAAATATAAATACTATCAAAATATCAGTAAACTATTTTGGATTTTTAAAAATTAATCGAAATGATGAGTTCACCTGGGAGAACATACATCAGAAATTTTATGAAAGATGAAAAATGATAAACCTTATTCTCAATATGAAAATATGAAGTTACAGTGATTAAAACAGGATGAACTGGTGCTGTCACAGGTATTCAGATTAGTAAAATAAANGTCTTTTATAAGGCCGTACGAGTTGGGATAGATGTAAAAGTGAGTTTAATTTTAACTCATGATATTTATTATTGCAGTTAGAATTAAGTGACCCATGCAGTCCTTTGGAGCTTTATCTAGATATTATATAGAAAATATTCTTGTAACTATGCCTTCTCTTTATAAAATGATTATGCTTTTTAAAGTTCAAATGTGTTTGACATTTAAATGTCAAATATAATTTTGACACTAACTTCCTAAATTCTTTATAGGTTCCTGTTTATTTTTGTTAATGTTAGTAACTGGTAATAAAGAACACATTATACCTTACGTATCATTTAAGCAGTTGATTTTTTTAAGATATAGTTTCATACTTTGGATTTTTTTTCAGATAACTGTTGAAGGAAAACAACAAGCATTAAGCATTGAAACCCGAAATCTTTTCTATGAGATCCTTTGTGCTCTCGTTAACCCAAAGCGCAGGGACACCAGAGGATTCAGTCACTTTACTGAAGTGACGGAGAATTTTGCCTTTTCTCTACTGACTGATGTTACCTGTGGCTCTCCTGGTGAAAAGTAAGTATCTTTTTATATAATACCATACCTTACATGTATTCCTTTACAGATTACAAAGTAATTAGAAAGCAAATTGACATTTAGATGATGTAACTAAGGCTTATACAATCAATGAATTGTCCCTGATGGGCAGATTAAGTTAATTATTTGAAGAAAACATAGAAACTACATCCAGAAAAAATGAATTTATACTGTCAGTAATATATTCTTCTTGTTTTGAAGGGTCTTTTAAAAATAAAACATCTTGTTATTTACTCTTTCTTATATAATGAGTAGAAGATACATTCTGAAAAGAAAAAAAAAAGGATGATTCCAACTTTTAAAGTATTTTAGGCCATTTTTAAAATTGTGGTAACATATACATAAGACAGATTTTACCATTTAAACTATTTTTCTGTACTTCTGGTAGCTCAGATGGAAAAGAATCTGTCTATAATGCATGCAGACCTGGGTTCAGTTCCTGGGTGGGAGAGATCCCCTGGAGAAGGAATGGCAGCCCACTCTAGTTTTCCTGTGTAGAGAGTCCCATGGACAGAGGAGCCCGGCAGGCTACAATCCATAGGGTTACAGAGAATTGGACATGACTGAGCGGCTAATACTTTCACACTATTTTTAGGTGCACAATTCAGTGACACAGTATATTTACAGTTATTGGGTAACCATCCCCAGTATGCATATCCAGAACTATCATCTTCTCAAATTAAAAATCTCTACCCGTTAGTAACTTTCCATTCCTCCTTCCCCTGGCCCTGGCAACCCCTATTCCACTCTTCAATCTCTATTCAGTTTGCTTACCCTAGCCATCTCATAAGGGGAATCATGTAATATTTGTCCTCTGTGTTTGGTGTACTTTGCTTAGCATAATGCTTCTTCAAGTTTCATCCATGCTCTAGCGTGTGTCAGAAATTCACCTTTTTTTTAAAAAAAGAATTATGTTCATTGCTGTATAGTTGATTTACAATGTTGTGTTTCTGCTGTACAGAAAGTGATTGAGTTATACGATGTATATATTCTGTTCATGTCCCTTTCTCTTGTGGTTTATCACAGGATGTTGAATACAGTCCCTGTGCTACACAGTAGGAGCTTGTTCTTTATGCATTCTGTACGAGAATAGTTGCATCTGCTAACCCCAAACCCCCGTCCCATCCCTCCCCTGACCTTTGGCAACCACAGGTCTGTTCTCTATGTCTTTGAGTGTTTTGTGGATAGGTTCATCTGTGTCATTTCGATTCCACATATAAGTGATATTATATAGTATTTGTCTTTCTATTTCTGATTTACTTCATTTAGTTTGATAATGTCTGANTCCCTCCCCTGACCTTTGGCAACCACAGGTCTGTTCTCTATGTCTTTGAGTGTTTTGTGGATAGGTTCATCTGTGTCATTTCGATTCCACATATAAGTGATATTATATAGTATTTGTCTTTCTATTTCTGATTTACTTCATTTAGTTTGATAATGTCTGAGTCCATCCATGTTGCTGCAAATGCCATAATTTCATTCTGTTTTATGGCATAATTTCATTCTGTTTTATGGCATAATTTCATTCTGTTTTATGTAGTATTTCATGGTATGTAGGTACTACATCTTCTTATCCATTCATTTATTGATGGTCATTTAAATTGCTTCCACATCTTGGCTATTGTAAATAATGCTGTTATGAACATAAGGGTGCGTGTATCTTTAAATTATAGTTTTTTCTAGACATATGCTCAGGAGTGGGATTGTTGGATCATATGGCAACTGTGTTTTCAGCTTTTTGAGGAACTTCCTTAATATTTTCCATAGTGGTTGCACCACCTTACATTTCCACCAACAGTGGTTCACTGGTCTCAGTCAGTTTGTACCTGGTCATGGGTGGAGAGGTCAGTAGGGGCAGCTTTTAGCTCCAAGTCACCAGTGAAGATATGGATGGAGAGATGAAGAGATGGTTTTTTTATAAGCTGTTGTGGGTGGCCTACGTGGATGGAGATGTTTTAATATGCATCTTGGATGCAGAGATCTAGAGTCTGGATGAATGGCTGGACTAAAGATAAATATTCAAAAGCACCAATTCAATATGGTAAATATTTTTTTAATCTTTTTTTTAATTAAAAAAAATCTAGTGTGTAGCTAGAGGAAAAAGCCCTTCCCTTTTCCTTTTGTTTCTCAAATCTTCTATTTAAAATTCTCAACTCCATTTCCTAGGTTAGGGGCCTTGATGAGGTATTTGTATCCATGATGCAGTTATGTATACTCAGCATCACTTATGGCCATCGAACTTACTTTTGTCCTACTGTTCTCCATATTTTTTCAGACAGGTTTCACTTGTGATTTATCTTTGTGTCTTTTCATTATTTGCAGACATGATGCATCCACAGAAAAACATCTGTCAGATTTTTTGGAGGACTGGTTACAAAATACAGACTCACAGAACTTCTAGCCTCCCCTAGGAAAGGATTTTGATTTAGTAAGAATGGGATGTAATGTAGAATTTTTTTTTGGCTAGGCCACTCAGCTTACAGGATCTTAGTTTCCTGACTAGGGATTGAACCCATTAATCTTAACCACCGGACCACTAGGGAAGTCCCTAGAAATCTGTATTTCTTAAAACAAGCTTCAAGGTGATTTCAACACACATTGAGGTTTAAAAAGCAGTTTCACTGAGCAGAGTCTAGTGCCTTGGGGTTGTTGTAAACAGAATTACTAAATGGATGAACATCCTGTTCAGGGCCATTTCTTTTATCAGACACGTGGTTAATTTAGAAATGCTCTGATGGCTTAGCAAAGGGTGAGGTGAACTTGATGAGAACTTGGCTGTAGATATATAAGGCTTATGATACTCTTGATTATAAAGCAGAGAGTTTCAGTTGCATGGTGCCTCCTTTCTCACCCTGTTGCACCCATGCTGATGTGACTAACACAGAAATAGACACTTTACAGCACAGATTCTGATACCTGTGAAACAACTTTCAAAAACCCATGTTTTAGGTTAGAGGGGGGTTCAGGCAAAAGGATACAGAAAGCTCTGTGCAAAAATCCTAACAATTCACCATAAAGAACTGAAAGCACATTCTCTTTACTGCTTCTGAGTAGGCAGGATCATGGTTGTACATAAAGAACAGAGATCCAGTGTAATGGATTTTTAACAAATGTGAGTGGATATACCTATGCAAATACATGCCATTTTAGCAGAAACTCCGCTTTTCTGTCATAGAGGCAAAACCATCCTTGACAGCTGCCCGTATTTGTCCATACTGGCTCTTCACTGGTACCCTCAGCAGATCAATGGGCACAAGTTTGAAGGAAAAGAAGGTGATTATATTCGAGTTCCAGAGAGGTTATTGGATGTTCTGGATGCAGAAATAATGGCCGGGAGAAGCACGTGTGAATTAGTCCAGTTTACAGAATATAGCAGCCAGCAGTGGTTTATGACTGGAAACAATTTCCATGCCCTGAAAAATAAGGTAATTTATCATTTAAAGAATTACGTAGTTGGAATCTGCTTTTTCCTTTGCAAACATGCTGCTTAGGATACATGTACTTGATTCGACTTACGGTAAGTGCGACATGCGGTAAGCTAATGATGAAACATGTTTCATCTTTATGAGCTCTTTGTAGAGTGTTCAGGCTCAAAAATAGATATTTCCTTCATGTTTTATTGAATGAAATGAGGAGTAAGTGGAAAAAACAAACAACCATAGGTTTCACTAAAGCTATGCCCCACTCCCGATGAAGAATGGCAATGGAAATGGCATTGTCACTTGGAGACCAGTCAGTAGCTGGAGTGAGGTAGGCCTGTGGTGGGAAACCAGCCAGATGCCCTGATTCATAGTGAAGCTGACGATAATAGTGCCAAAAGTGATGAGGAAAATGAAGCTGATTTCAGAGTGGGACACCCAGTCTTGACATTGAATTTGAAGATGTTACATTTTCGGCTCTTTCTGGCATTACAGGTATTATCTTTGAGTGTGAAAGGTCAGGGTTCACAACCCCTGACCAACAGCAATGAGATTCTCTACAGGATTTATGCTGCCGAGCCTAGAATTGTTCCTAAGACTCCTCTGTGTCTCCTTTGGAATCCGGCTGCTGCGAGGTACTTGTTAATAATTCTTTAAAATCAGAATTTGTTCCTTCTTCATTCTGGTACCATTAAGCCCAGTTTTTTGTACTGAACATAGATGGTCTGGAGTGAGATTTTTAGACTAGAGAATCACCTCCACACTAAGTGAGGCAAAGGAGCATAGGAAGTGGTCTAGCCTTGTGCAGGTGGCAAATGGAGCCAAACAATTTTAACGTGTGTATAACACGTTACTTAGCTCCTTTATTATTACGACTTCCATGGGACTTAGCGTGAGTTCTGCTCAATTCAGATAACCTTCCTGTGATTACAGGTTAATTTATTGAGCAGTGAAGGAAATTCTTTTGACCCCTTCCCTCTGGACTTGTGGTTCTGGATCTGATGCTCTATGTCTGGAGGGATCAGTACGGATGCATAATTCTGAACCATGTATGACTTGAAGCACATTTGGGGATTAAAGCAGGCACAAGAAGAGGAAGAAGACAGTGACTCTTCCCTTGACTCTCCTTGGCCTCATATTTCTGAGCAGTTCTCTCCCTGGCAGCTCAGCCGAGGTTGTAAGGTCAGGCGTGGCTGGCCTAGAGAGTTTTGAGCTCAAATCGGTCACAAGATTCTGTTACTTTCAGCCATACACACTGAAATTCTGAAAAGGTTCCCCAGCTTAGTTGGGTAACCAGCTGTCCTCTTCAGACACCAAAGTTCTGGCTAGTCTCTGTGGGAAAATAATTTTTCTTGGAAATTCCTAATATCTGAGGAAAGACTTTAAACCTAGTACACAGATACTCTACAGTCTTCAATGTGTAATTAGTAGTGAATGTTTCAAGCTTGAATCTGCTGTCGGGGTTAAGAAGTTTCATGTCCTTAGAAAAATAAGGGGATCAAGAGGAACTAGAAGTGATTACTCTTGAGCAGAGTAGTCCCTGAATAGTCGCTGAGGGACGCTCAGAAGCTGTGGCGTGTGACACTGTATCTGCTATGATCATGACAAGCTTTTGGTGTTTAAGGTCGAACCTTATAGAAGGAAACACCCAAAAGAACCCTCGAGAACATGCATGTAATACAACTGGCTCAAAATCCAAATGGGTGGGGAAGGAAGTACTTAGACAAGCAATTAATTTATGTGGTTCAAATTACAGGAGCTGTGAACAAATGGGGAAGGGTGAGCACTGCTCATCTTTGGCTGTGTTGACCTTTTAGTACTCTTGAATGCCAGGGAAGAGTTCTTCCTGTTGAATACCTTGGGTTTGTTTGCTTTAGATGAGGTGGGGGCTAGTGCTGCTGGTTTGAGAGGACCAGCTTCTTCGATACTGGAGATGCTTTTGCAGGTTTGGTTAACATTTAGGCTGCGGTTGACGGTGTCTGTGGGATCTGCGGTTTCATGTCTTGGACAAGATGTTCCTTCCAGTGTTTCTTCTTCAACATGTGGTCTGCTTCCATCTTGAGTAGAGAACACTTAGGATCAATAAATTNCTGCTGGTTTGAGAGGACCAGCTTCTTCGATACTGGAGATGCTTTTGCAGGTTTGGTTAACATTTAGGCTGCGGTTGACGGTGTCTGTGGGATCTGCGGTTTCATGTCTTGGACAAGATGTTCCTTCCAGTGTTTCTTCTTCAACATGTGGTCTGCTTCCATCTTGAGTAGAGAACACTTAGGATCAATAAATTATTTTTTCTTCAAAAGCTATCTCCACACCTTAAGTACTGATGAAAGAGGAGTCATGACGATTGTGTTTTTTGCCCTAGCTGGTTGTCCGACAGTCAGTTTTGCAAAGTGGTTGAGGACACTTCAGGCTACGTGGAATGTGCCTGTTCATACATGTCTGTGTACGCGGTCTACGCCCAGACTGACAACTTGTCTTCATACANGTAGAAGCATGTAATTAATTATTCTTCTTTGTCCTGGTTGTTAAAATCTTTCCACTGTAATTTAATATTCTTTGCCGTAGTCCAAATATTTCCACTGTAGTTTCACTTTATAACATTATACATTTTCCTTAATGTGTCTTAATTCTAAACCTTAGATTCAATAGCAGATGTTAATAATTTCTTATTCTTAATGACATCTTCCATAAGAATGATGGTTCTTGCTTAATAGATTCTTCTAGGTTCCAAAGTCAAATGGCAACACCCTATTTTATTTTGATGCAGTCTATTTAGAGAAATTTCATAGACTGATGAAATAGAACCAACAGGTACAATGCTGAAATAAAATCTAGATATCATCTCAAACATAGCGACATAATTCTAAGTGCTAATATGACCCACAAATATCCCTTGCTTGTTCTAAATGCTCAACATAAAGCAAAGAATTTTACAAACTAAAGAGAGAATGTTATCTTGATTTTTTTAGAACACTAGCAGGACTTTAAGATATTTTCTGAGAGAACTATTAATAAATAGATATGTTTGCAACTCACTCTAAAAAGGCTACATGGATTTGCTCATGTATTTGAAAACCAACACCCAGATATTAGTCTCTGCCTTATTATTTTTGACTTGGAGCCATATTTGAAATCATCAGTGTTCTCCGCCTCTGTTCATGGCGTTTCGTAACGTGGATTGCACATTCATGAGGTGCTTGGGCTTTGTGCTCCGTTTCGGTTTTTGGGGAGGCTGATATTACACTCCTTGGAGGGCCCCCAGAAACAAGGTGAGAGATGTTTCCATATTTTATATACACATGCTCTCATTTAAGTTAGGACACACCAAATACCCCTTTGAATTTGGAAGCACTCTGACTCTTTTCTTGAAATGTGGCAGTATGCAGTCAAATAGGAATTAAGCCATTGTTTAATAAAAAAAATTAAGATAGGTCACAGTGTATCTATTCTAATTCTGGTTTACAGTTCTGGTTACTCTACTGCTGCTGCTGCTGCTAAGTCGCTTCAGTCGTGTCCGACTCTATGTGACCCCATAGACGGCAGCCCACCAGGCTCCCCCGTCCCTGGGATTCTCCAGGCAAGAACACTGGAGTGGGTTGCCATTTCCTTCTCCAATGCATGAAAGTGAAAAGTGAAAGTCAAGTCGCTCAGTCGTATCCGACTCTTAGCGACCCCGTGGACTGCAGCCTACCAGGCTCCTCCATCCATAGGATTTTCCAGGCAAGAGTACTGGAGTGGGGTGCCATTGCCTTGGAGCAGAGCAACTGAAATGATCCAAGTATGTGTAATGGGGATGTGAGCCAAGAAGTTGAGTAATCCTCAGTTTGGAAAGGTGAAAGATTATTGTAAACCAGTTTATCAAATTGCAAGAAATTAAACTGAAGTTATTNAGAGCAGAGCAATTGAAATGAGCCAAGTATGTGTAATGGGGATGTGAGCCAAGAAGTTGAGTAATCCTCAGTTTGGAAAGGTGAAAGATTACTGTAAACCAGTTTATCAATTTGCAAGAAATTAAACTGAAGTTATTCATTGAAACTAAAAGCTATAGAGAGGAGAAGTAATTGACTGTGGATATAAGTGTAATATTATGGGACTCATCTCAAAAGGAGAAGAAATACAGCTTATAATAACTTCAGGTGATAATGCCATAATCTTNAGCAGAGCAACTGAAATGATCCAAGTATGTGTAATGGGGATGTGAGCCAAGAAGTTGAGTAATCCTCAGTTTGGAAAGGTGAAAGATTATTGTAAACCAGTTTATCAAATTGCAAGAAATTAAACTGAAGTTATTCATTGAAACTAAAAGCTATAGAGAGAAGTAATTGACTGTGGATATAAGTGTAATGTTATGGGACTCATCTCAAAAGGAGAAGAAATACAGCTTATAATAACTTCAGGTGATAATGCCATAATCTTATAGTTACTAAGGAACCTAAGCATGCTTCTTACTATTTGGAAAATAATGTCAAGGAAACCTGCTCTGCTTCCCATCACTGTTGGTGTTGGCCTGTCAAAGGTAGACATTGGATTAAAGTCATCCTGATTTGATTCTGGGTACAATTTGTATGGCCTCATGAGCTTAATGAGACCCCTATATTCCAAAACCCACTTCATTGTTAACATCAGTATGTGAACTCATTCATGTTTGATGTACTTGTAGGAGAGTCTCCTATTTTGAAGTGCTTTTAAACTGAGGTTAGACTGCAGATCTCACATTTCTTTTTTTTTTTTCATTTTGTTCTCTGTGGTGGAGAAATCCTTTATCACATTAGTCAAACTAAAGCTATCTCGTTTAAATAGCTAATAGTTTTGTTTACTCTATAGATTACTAAGTATATAAATACCAACACATTGTCATTGTTTAAAGTAGGTAACAGGAAATTGACTGTAAATTGCTAAATACTTAGGTTTACAGGATAAGTAAATCAGCACAATGCAGAGTTCTTTGAAGCAAATTCTTTTGTTCAGGTTTATTAAACTGTAAGGGCTTCCCAGGTGGCTCAGATAGTAAAATATCTGCCTGCAATGTGGGAGAACTGGGTTTGACCCCAGGTTGGGAAGATGCCCTGGAGAAAGGACTGGCAACCCACTCCAGTATTCTTGCCTGTAGAATCCCATGGGCAGAGGAGCCAGGCAGGCTACAGTCCATGGGATTGTAAAGAGTCAGGCACAGCTGAGCTACTAACACTTTCATTAAACTGCAAGAATATTCTAGTTGTGCCTTTTATATTTTAGAAGCTGATATTTTGATAGTTTTTCTAGAAAAAAAACTTTATTAGATGCCACCCATTCTTTTCAAATTATTTTTGGAGATATTTTGTAAACTGTGTCACATTCGCCCCAAAATATTAAGTTCATGTTCACAGTAATCATTGTCCTAAGTTAGCCATTATCATTATGGGGAGAGTATATCAAAAGTTTCATTCTATCAAATAGGGAGTTATTCACAAGAAGAATAGAGAAAGATGTGTAAGAGTTTTAAAAATATATATAAGTAGTTTGAAAAGGTAACTGCAGGTGATAGAGAAGTCAGAGAGCTTCGTCTAACTCTGACATGGCATAAAAATGTAGAATTTATCTTGCTAGGTACACGTAGCTGTATTGTTTAGCATGACCCTGGCTGCACGTAACCGAAGACAAATCAAATATACTAAATAAGGAGATTTAGCTCCAGGATTGATGAGTTCCAGCACTTCAGTGGCATCATCAGGGCCCAGGTTCTTCTCATGTTCCTGTCTTGCTCTCCTCAAAGGTTTTTCTTTTACTTTCTCCACCTCGCCTCTACATGGTCTTGAGCGGGCTGCGGCAGCTCTGAACTTCCCACAGCTATGTCTGGGCTTGCCAAGAGAAAAGCACTTATTTGGATCCTGTTTTAAGAGCCATGAAAACTGTGCTGAAAACCACCCAGAGTGTTTCCCCTTACATCTCGGACCAGAACTGTGTTGTGTGGCCTTTTATAAATAGTCCCTTTACAGTCTGACACACCATCTCTGCTCAGTGTTTCTTTGATGATGGAAGTATTGTGCCCTCTTGAGGGTGGTGGCTACTGACCACATCTGGTCATCGAGCCCTTGAAATGTGGCTAGAACAGTTGGGACCTGAATGTTTCATTCTGTTTAATTCTAGTGAATTAAAATCTACGTGGCCCCGTGAGGCTCTTGTACTGAACTTCACATGTTACCCGAAGGCTGGTCTCCTGCTAACCTCGCCCCTTTGGAGTAAATTCTTCCTTCTAATACACAGAACTTGTGTACTGTCAAATGTTGCATATGGACTTTTGTTCAACCTGGTACACTTTTCTGGATTGACAGTTTTGTTTTCCTGTCCTTAGTTTATTAGTAGCTGTAATCCAGGGGCATTGTGTGGAAGGGAGGGTTGAAGGAATTTGGGGATTAGTAGAGATGAACAACAGAAATGTTAAAAGGGTGATAGTTACGGCCAGCATTCAGTGGAGGAATAGAAAAAACCTAAGGTAACAGGTGAGTATCTAATTTAATCATCTAGTGGTCATTTGTTTTTTCTTATGTTTATCTATAGAAGTGGCGTTAGTGATAAAGAACCTGCTTGCCAGTGCAGGAGACATGAGTTTGATCCCTGAGTCAGAAAGATCCCCTGGAGGAGGGCATGGCAGCCCACTCTGGCATTCTTGCCCGGAGAATCCCCTGGACAGAGGAGCCTCGTGGGCTACAGTCTATAGGGTCACAAAGAATCAGACACAACTGAAGTGACTGATCACACACGCATAGAGGAGACAAAGATACATAATAAAACAATATAAAATTTATAAATATTTTAAAGGCGTTTTCATGGGGAAAATGTAATATTTGACTTCTGGAGGATAAACTAGTTCTTTTAAAAGTATATCTCATTCTTAAGGGATACCAAACAAGAGTTGTTTGCTAGATATGTATGGTCATATATAAACATTACACATTTATGCACATACAGACATTCAAATATTGTATAGATAGATAACAAGCTCTTTGGTCATCTTTGGTACTAACAAAAGAATCTAGCTGTTCTGTAGAGTTTTTCTTACCTAAATCAAAGATTATCAATGTTATTATTTTGTTAAGGGTAATTTATCTTCCCTCTTACTGTCTAATCATATAGAAAAGTCATTTGTGTTAGTAAACTGATAAATTTTTTTTCCAGTGAAGTCTGTAACCTACATAGTGCTAGGGAAAAAAAAGCAAATGAAGATTATTCAATTAGTTCCATATTTGTTTTTCTGCCTAGTTGCTATGGAATCAATCTCTAAGAAACTATTTAGAGTTTACCTTGAGATAATACCTGGAATTGTTCTGCTTTATTTTTTAGAATTCCTTTTAGAATTATAACTTTTGTACTATGTGATTTATATATTAAGGAAATTTAAACCAAAAAAATAATTGTTAGTTTAAAAAAATCTGGCTTTTAAATTTAAATTTTGTATGCTAAATATAGCTCTTCAATATCAAATGAGAAAATAAAAGATAAATACTTAGTCTTTAGGAACTTGGTAACCAAAGTATTTATTTCTTTACATCTAAGGTATTCGGTAACTCTCCTAAGGTCAGCTGAGGCTAGGCTGCTTGAGGCTTTTTTCCCTGCGTCCTTTTTTCCTAAATAAAACAAGCACTTAGATAACATCATACATCATAGTTACAGGCTATCAGAATCCAGCCCATTTTCCTGCCCCTGGCTTTAAGTCCTGGACTGCCACCAGGCATCATGCTAGCATTTTTAATTAAAGCTTAGTAGACTTAATTAAATATTCTTGATGTGGTCAAGTTTAAGTGTACTAAATTTATATCACGAAATGGGAGTATAATGGAGAATTACCAAGTTAGGGGGAAAGGCTGTGAATAAGTTCTTTTGGGGAACTAGAAAAAACAGTTGATTCAGGAGTATTTTTCCTTTGCCCAACACAAATGCCCTTGCCTCAGATTGTTACCATCCACCATGGTAAGCTCACAGAAAAGCACATACTTGTCATCATGCGGCCTACAATGAAATGAGACTTGCAAGGCCCTGCTTTTAAGTCAGTGTATTACACACAGAGACATAAACACACACACACATTCTCTCTGTCACACACTCAACTTGAACTTTGAGTTTAAGGTGGCTCTGATCATCATAGAAATGCAAAGTGTACATTAGTGAGTTTGGAGCAGCAGCTTCAATAGTTTATAAGCTGCCTAAGCAAAGATGCAGTTTCTGGGTATACTGTATACCTTTGTGGGTGGATTTTGGAGGTACCCTGAGGACCTGCACACCTGTCCCGAACGCCTCATGGCAGCCTTCCAAAAAAATGGATTACTCCAGATCTCTTGGCCAAATTTCTAGGCCGAAAGCCTTGACTAATGCAAAGCCTCACTTCCTGTGTGAAACTTTGTCTACCTTTTGCAAACCTAAACTGAGAGCTTTTCCCGAAAGGACTTCTGAGAGGCATTTCTGTGCTGACGAGTAGTCACAGACCCCACGCGGGCATTTTGCAGCTTCCCAGTCAACTTATGCCAACATGTGGTGTATGTTCCATCACTTCAGAAAAGATAATGAGGAAACAAAATAAATGCAGCTTCTCCTGTTTTCCGGGGGGGTGGTGGTGTTGATGAATGGGATAATGCATGCAAAATACAGTGCAAAGCAACATACACAAGCCAGTTGTTATGTGTCAATACTTTCTAGACAAAATAACCCTACAGAGGGCGAGAGTGGAGTGAAAGGCTTAAGTGATAAAGCAAATATGTGGCTTTATGCAGCACGTTTAAACTTTTAAAAGTCAGGAAATCTTTTAAAATATGTATGCATTCTGCATTTAAAATCTAATACTAGGGACTTCCCTGGCAGTCCGGTGGTTTAGACTTCTCCTTCCAATGCAGGTAGGAGTTGGTTCAGTCCCTAGTTGGGGAGCTAAGATCCTGTATCTGTGGCCAAAAATCCAAAACATAAGATATTGTAACAAATTCAATAAAGACTTTAAAAATGGTCCGCATACAAAATCTTAAACTAATATTAAAATAAATTTATATAAATTGCAAGATAAAAAATTTATGGGTTAGTCCTGAGATTCTAAGCATCCCCTTGAAGTAGTGTAGGTAGGTGAGTTCAAGTAGATTCAAAGAAAATAATAATGTTTTTCACACCACTTAGAAACATAGATATTTAGGTTAAAAACCATCTCCGTGGGAAAGAACACATTTTGTTCCTAGTTTTGGCACCCAGGAGTGTAAGGTTGCTTTTGAAATTCATAATCACCACTTTTGTAATTGGCTAACTATTCTTAGTAGATAAAAGGGGTAATTACCAAACCTGAGTTTTGGTAGCATCGATCCCAATTTGATGCCTGAAAAATTCACCTAGTCACCTCCACAAATATATCTATTTAGCCAAGGCACCCATTCTTAGAAAATTTAGATTGGAATTTGATTCTTTTCTTAAGCAGTAATACTTGCCTGATGTATTACCAAAAGTTTAATGAAATTATTAATCAGCTTAATTTGTGCTTTCTTTTTAGTAGGGAAGTAAACAAGTAGATATTTGAAATGTAAAGTTCCCCTTTGGGCTTAGTTGAGAAGTGTGAGGATTTTATATGTCTGGTCAAGTGGAGTGGGTTGAAATTGAAACATGAACATCCCCAGAGGTATTGTGCTACGCGACTTAGTACAAAGTCACGTAGCACAATACCTCTGCGGACGTTTGTGCTTACCTTCTCTGAAGATTTAACCATGCTCCTGTTTGTTCATGGCTTGTAAAACCACACACGGGCTTTTTTGTTCCTACAGGTCTCTGCCTGGCTGTTCTTTCCCATATCTTCTGTGCCAGGTATCCCATGTTTGCGGCTAAACTTCTGACTCACATGCTGGCAGCCAGCTTAGGTACACAGGTAGGAGAGCGTGGGATTTCCCACTTTCATGCAATGTTCATTTCTTTTTCTGTGATCCTTGAGCTGAGTGTATAAGTAAAATTTAATCTCACCCTGGTTGAAATAAGCTTGCTTAGTTTTGTAGTGGAGAAGGATGAGAAAAGAGACCGTAAGAGCAAATGAGAGTATCAGGTCTAAGCAATGTAACATTTTTGAGCTCCTTTATCCCTTCTATAGATAATTACCTTAATATCACTGCTCACAAAGAAAATAGCTGGTGCTTATTAAGAAGCATCATGTTGGCAATTTATACATGTAAATATATTGTAAATATATATATGTTTACATTAAAATTAGCACATTTTAGTTTAATCTGAATAAAATATGCTGTGTTACAGATCCTTTATATGAAGGGCATTAAAATGATACACAATTTAAGACATCTGGATACTATATTTTGCTTCATTTAGTATTATAGAATACAATTTGGTCGAACTTTCTTTTTTGAAAAGCTGTCTATGGCAGAAGAAATAACATGGAAAACACTGAGTCATTCATTAGCATGCGTTTTAAACTGTATGGTTTTTAAAGTCCAGAAGGCAGATTGAGATGAAATTAAATGCCTTTTCTGTCCATAAGGTACTCACAGTCTAAAACAGTAGATGTGTGTACAGACAACTCTGATGCAGTGTGATAAGTGTAAACACAGACTGTGTGTGAAGATACGTGAGGACTTAATTTTCCTGTGAAGGTTAAGAAAGTCTTCCTAGAGGAGGTGATATCTGGGCTGAGCTCAAATGAAAAGTTCCCGCAGCTTCTTGATTAGCAGTGTGATGGGCATAGTCGTAAGTATAAGCAAACAGGAAAAAGCATGATCACTTCTACTTGAAGGCTGTAATTACAGTTCTAGATTGTAAGAATATACTATATAGTGTTATTATTGAGAGAACTTGGTAATACTATTTTATAAAATTTCCTCTTTTTTGGATGATGGGTGCACTTCTAGAGTGCAGAAAATGCTGTTTCCTGATTCTTTGCTGGTGTATGCGTGATTCGATTTATGTAAATTTATTGTGCTGTATGCTTACATTTTGCATGCATTTAAAGATGCTAATGGCATTCTATTGAATTCCGGGCAGAACTTTTGAAAATATTATTAGAGGAGGGGCTGAAACATAAAATGGAAAATTATTTGGAACACTGGCCTTCTCTTGCCTATTTTGCTCCCAGGAGTGAAAAGGACATGAGTAAATTTCATAACTCTCTTTGTTAGGGGACAATTAACTGCTGAATTCTAAGTAGAAGATCCCAGATTGTGCTTTTAAAGTGCCGATGAACTGTGAGAGGTAACAGCTGTTACCAAAGAGGGGCTTACATTGAGTTTGACAAGGCTATTTATATTGCCTTGGTAACTATCTTAGCTGTCTGATCTTGCCTTTGCTTCTTGTATTTAAGATCTTAGAAAACCCGCCTTCCATAATTAGCATTTACTTGGCTGTGTTCACCACCCACTCTGGTGATTTTTTGGCAGCAAAGTTTGTACAAGTCTTAATTATAGAACCATAGAATTACAGACAACTCTTCAGTGTCCTAGCAGACAAATTTGCTCATGTCTAGGGATGTGAAAAAGAAGACTCAGGATTTATATCTTGGGATGTTGCCTTCTGATTCACATTGCACTTAACATTAACATTAATTTTGGAGAAAGTGGTTAGTCAAATCCATGTTTTTCACTATATTTTTAGAAGAGATAAAACAGTGTGGCATGAACACCCTGCACTGTTTGACTTCTGACATGGAATAACTAAAAAATAATGTCCGTAGTTTATTTTTGGCAGGAGGATTGTTGATAGGTTTTTGATAGAAAGTTCTCTTTCCTCAAAATGTTTTACCCATCTACTTTGATTTTTAAATATACTCTGTAAAATAAAGAGAATAATTTTCTCCCTTAAAATCTTTTAACTAAGCCTTTGAAAATTTCTTAGATTCTCCAAAAATAGAAATGGAACTGACTGTAGGAACTTGGGCCTGCCTTTTCTTTTATGGATTTTAAAATCATGTTTATATCTATAGTTAGAGAATCTTGCCAGTTGCAGGGCTGGGGGCGGCAGCGGGGTCCAGGTCCTTTCTTAGATCTCTCTTTTGGATCTTCTATCAACTCAAGGTTCATATTCTTGTAGAGAAGTCTTTAAAAAAAATACAGTTTGTCCTGTGTTTCTTTGGCTAAAAGAATAAAATTTCTCTAGATGACCTCAAGAGTTTGAGTTGTGAATCTTTTGCAGGCAGATCTGCCAAGACCGTTTGGTTTAAAAGTCTTTATTTCTGGTCTAAGTTGAATGACTTTTGTGGGAAAGGGCAGAATGGAAATGTAATGGCCTCTGACTCCCTCTTAGGACCGTGTGTCAGTGAGGGAGGCAGTCAGAAGGAGGAGAATGTGGTAGTCTGTCTCTGCTTCTAGAAATATATATTGTATCTAATATTCCTGCTTTACAAGGCAAAAGATTCTGCTTTAATCTGGAATTTATGCCATTCAAGCATCTTTGAGAACCACTGACTATAAATTACCAGCAGGTGGCAGTAGACGATTTTTCTTTTTCCCTCAAAACTGGTTTTTTGGTCTCTAGCAAAGATAAGAGTTTGAATCTGCCTGCCAGCGTAGGAGATTCAGGAGATGTGGGTTTGATCCCTGGGTCTGGCAGATCTCCTTGGAGTAGGAAATGGCAACCCAGTCCGGTATTCTTGACTAGAAAATTCCATGGACAGAGGAGCCTGGTGGGCTACCTACAGTCCGTGGGGTCACAAGGAGTCGGGCGTGACCAAGCATGCCTAACTGAACTGAAAGACGGCGTTCAGTGGAAAGCTTGAGGTTATTTTTCTCAGCACTTCTTTCACTGGGCTGAGGAGGATTCTACTGCAGTTTAGCAAATAGGCGTTTGTGATTTTCTGCCTCTCCTCTTTTATCTCCTTTGTTCAGAACTGAACTAATGAGTCTGAAAGGTACTATGAGAAAGCTTATGCATTACCAACTTAGACTTCCCTGGCTTCCCTGGTGGCTCAGACGGTAAAGAATCTGCCTGCAGTGCAGGAGACTGGGGTTCGATACCTAGGTCAGGAAGATTCCCTTGGAGAAGGTCTTGGCAACCCACTCCAGTATTCTGGCCTGGAGAATCCCATGGACAGAGGAGCCTGGCAGGCTACAGTCCATGGGGTCACAAAGAGTCGGACATGGCTGAGCAACCAATACTTTCTTCTTTACTTACTTCTGAGCTTGGACTATATCTTTCTATCACTTATCATTTATAGTTAAATTCAGGGGTATGACATTATTTTCATTATATTTATGTTGTTATAAGCTTGAAGAAGTGTGTTGTTAGAGAAAACTCTGTTTATTGAAGTGTCATGGAAGTTTTGAGACCCAATCTGTGTTTTCATTATTGTTTACTTTTAATGCTTTCATTATTGTTTACTCTTAAAGTATGTGTTTTCCCTTCAGTGCCAAGTTAATGCTTCTCATTCATCTGAAAGAATGACGAGAAATTGTGAGACCGTTATCTTCAAGCTTGAAGGAGAAGAGAGCAAACACATTTTCATGGCATTGGGTGCTGTTTCTCGGAAAATCATCTAATTATATCTTTGAAATTTTTATCTTAGAATCACATTGCCAACCCATGTGTGCCCTGATAAGGCTGGTAAACAGCTAGGACAAAGGACAAGTTTGCAGTTCAGGGTTCTCAGTTCTGGGGGTTCTGTCAGGAAAAGCAATTCTCCAAATCTAAAAAAAGAACAGAAGTTTTCCTCATAGAAAACATGACGATAAGATAGAACTGCATTTACTGTGATTAATAAACTTAACTAGGGCAAAATGTTTGAGCTTTTTTTTTCCCCCTGATTTTTTTGTTTTTGTTTGTTTGCATGGCCTAAATACGGGGGTTTCCCAAGTGGCGTGGTGGTAAAGAATACGCCTGCCAATGCAAGAGACGTGGGTTCGATCCCTGGATCAGGAAGATCCTCTGGAGTAGGAAATGGCAACCCAGTTCAGTATTCTTGCCTGGAAAATTCCATGGACAGAGGAGCCTGTCAGGCTACAGTCTGGGGAGTCGCAAAGAATCGGAAGTGACTGAGCGCGCGCGCGTGCACACACACACACACACACACACACATGGCTTAAGCACATTTTTCTGAAGCTGAGAAGCAAATTAGTCTAGAAACAAATGTGGATAAAAATACTCTCTGAATTCAGATGATGCCAAATATCTGAGAATTTGATCTGAATTATTGGTAGCCACTTGATGTCTAGGAGTTTTAGCTTGCATAGGCCTTCTTCTTAAGAAGGGACCAGGAAATCACCTTAAAATTCGGAGGACTGTCCTCTGGAATTTGGCAAAAGTGGACTGCCAGTGATGTGTACAGTTTTCTCATTCATTCTGTAATGTTTTGCGAGGTCGTGTTGCCATGTCATTTTGTTTCCTGGGTGGGACCATGCTCAGATCTCCCTGCCAGTAAATTCTGCTTTAAACTGCAGTTTATTTTATTTCAGCTGTGAGTATCTGCTTCTTTGAGTCTCAGGGTCATTGGCTGTACATGACAGAAGCCAGAAGCCCGCTGTGACCTCTTCATTACTGGTTCCTTGTGGCTACTCCAGGGTCTGGTTTCTCTCCTGGCAGCTTGCATTGCTGTGTTGAGACTGTCAGCTCAAGAAGGTCATTGTGTGTGTAGGATCTGGAAACATGTATCTGATAGGCATGTTTTTGTGGATTGAAGCAGGGTCAGATGGTAGTTGTAAAATGTTCATTACTAAGAACAGAGTTTTCATTAGTTGGAAGTTTTGGTCGATAGCTTGTTAAGCAGAGTATCCGTTATTTTTGCTTTTGTTATTTAAGAAAAAGAAATTTAAAAATTTAAGTACAAGAACCAAAATTGAATCTTGCTTTGAGGCTGGGAACTTGAGAAGCACAAATATTACTATTCAGTATAACATTTATGATCTTATATTAGTGCAGATGTAAATGGATTAGGAAAATGTTTCCTGAAGTTTGATGGAGGCATCTTGTTAAAATTCAAATACTAAATCATTAAGTGTGGGTAGGTTTCTGATTTCTGTTTATTGAGGGATTAGGCTAGCTCTATCAGTGAAGAATCTTCCTGCAATGCTGGAGACCCAGGTTATATCCCTGAGTCAGGAAGACCCCCTGGAGAACGGAGTGGCAGCCCACACTCCAGTATTCTTCCCTGGGAGAGTCTCAGGCCAGAGGAGCCTGGCAGGCTACAGTCCATGGGGTTGAAAATAGTCGAGCGTAACTTAGTGTGTCCAACTAACACTTTCATTATTTCATTTCCGGTTGTTGCTGCTGCTACTGCTGTGTTGCTGTTATTATTATTACTTAACCCATAGTATTAACCTGTTTTCTTTACTATAAAATAATTTGTTGAAGAAATTCCACTAATTAAATGTTTACTATCATTTAAAGTGTCATTGCCTTGAAACCATTTACAAACATTAATGTTTCCTTCCTGAGGAAGAAACTTCCGCTTCTGTTTCCTTCTGGTTTTCTTTTCTTCCCCTCCTGGGTTACTGAGGGGATTCCCTGGTAGCTCAGTTGGTAAAGAAGCCGCCTGCAGTGCAGGAGACCCCAGTTCTATTCCTGAGTTGGGAAGATCCACTGGAGAAGGGATAGGCTACCTTCTCTGGTATTTCTTGGGCTTCCCTTGCGGCTCACCTGGTAAAGTATCCGTCTGCAATGTGGGAGACCTGGGTTCAATCCCTGGGTTGGGAAGATCCCCTGGAGGGTTACTGAGATCCTCAGACAAAAGAACTCATGTAGGCATGAGAGTGCAGACCAGGCTTTTATTTTGGTCTTTCTCATAGCATTGCACATTTCCAGAACTTCTCAGTGTTGTTTTTGGGCATAAACCACCAGAAGGAAAGTATAACCAGCCCCATCCCCCATTTCTTTCCTCTGTAGAGCTTGTAAGCACCCCTACTTCAATAGTGTTGAGTATGTAGTGCTTTTATTTTTGTACAAAAAATTTTCAGATATTTAACTGTACCTTTCCTTTATGTAGACGCTGACTTGGTGAACATGAATAAAGAGCATTCTACACACTGCCATGAGTATACATTTGAGTTCAACTTGTTGAACCATTCACTTCTAGTTGAGGTATGCTCATTAATGTGGCCAGAATATCACCACGTTCATGATTATGAATACCCAGTCAGCCATCCAATGGTGTAACTAAAACAAAAATGTGAACCTCCCCCATCAGAATCGTCAGTCATCTGTGAACTCACCCGCTTCCACCTCATCTACCCTATGACAGTGTTGAAATTGTGCAGTGGGAAATACCAGGCAAGATATATACACAGGAAAGCATGTAAATAACCGTCTGAAAATGAACCTTATGGTAAGAACCAAGCTGTATGTTAGCTCTGGGTGGGGGCCTCAGCTTGAAAAGTCTCCACGGAGCAAGTAGAATAGACTCGGTTGTTTAAAAGATGGGTGAGATTTGAAGAAATAGGATGTGACACATTCTAGGCAGGGAAAGACCAGGAATAAAGACCCAAAGGCTGTAGCGACCCTGGGAGTCCCACTTAGGAAAGGCCTGCTAGAAAAGCCAGCAACAGGTAAGGTGGTTGTATATTATCTAAGAACTGATGGGAGACACCGAAGGAATAGTCCAAAAGGGCACAACATTAAAGGATTAATTTGACAATTAGATTAGCTTGAAAATGGATTAAGGCAGGAGAAAATAGAATTCAGGGGATCAGATTTGAGAGGCGGGGTGGGCAGTTTTGCCATCATCTGATTATGAGGCATCATGAGGTTGGACAGTGGCAATGGCAATGCAACTTCGAAGGAAAGAATCGAACGAACACAAACACTCTGTTTTGGACTTCTCTGGTGGTCCAGGGGTTAAGACTCCACACTCCCAAAGCTGGGGGCGGGGGGAGGGGGGAGTGGCGTGAGTTTAATCCCTGGTCAGGGAACTAAGATCCTCAATGCTGCTGTTGCTGGCAAAACAACCCCCAAAAAACAATACGAAAAACTTGTTTGCTCTATGAAAGTGTTACTGTTTCAGTTTTGTATTTAAATCAGTAGAAAAGTCACATTGTAAATTTTATCTTATTTAATATGTCAATAAACATTAGGTTGATACTAATACTCTTCCTATTTTACAACTGAGGAAACTGAGGCACGAAGAGTTTTAAGTTACTTGTTCTAGCTCATGTAGTGATACATGAAAGAACTGGAAATGGAGTGCAAGCAGCCGTTAACTCTGGGCTTCCCAGGTGGCTCAGTGGTGAAATAATTCGCCTGCCAATGCAGGAGACGCAAGAGATGTGGGTTGGATCCCTGGGTCAGAAAGATCTCCTGGAGAAGGAAGTGGCTATCTACTCCAGTATTCTTGCCTAGAAACTTCCATGGACAGAGGAGCCTGATGGGCTATAGTCCATGGGGTCACAAAGAGTTGGACAAGACAGCAGGCATGCGGCCTATAACCGTTATGTACACTGCCTCATAAGTCATAAATTAATGGGATTCACTGCAGATGGTGATTGCAGCCATGAAAGTAAAAGATGCTTACTCCTTGGAAGGAAAGTTATGACATATTCAAAAGCAGAGACATGACTTTGCCAACAAAGGTCCGTCTAGTCAAGGCTATGGTTTTTCCAGTGGTCATGTATGGATGTGAGAGTTGGACTGTGAAGAAAGCTGAGCGCCAAAGAATTGATGCTTTTGAACTGTGGTGCTGGAGAAGACTCTTGAGAGTCCCTTGGACTGCAAGGAGATCCAACCAGTCCATTCTAAAAGAGATCAGTCCTGGGTGTTCTTTGGAAGGAATGATGCTAAAGCTGAAACTCCAATACTTTGGCTACCTCATGCAAAGTGTTGACTCATTGGAAAAGACTCTGATGCTGGGAGGGATTGGGGGCAGGAGGAGCAGGGGACGACAGAGGATGAGATGGCTGGATGGCATCACCGACTCAATGGAGGTGAATCTGAGTGAACTCTGGGAGTTGGTGATGGACAAGGAGGCCTGGTGTGCTGCAATTCATGGGGTCGCAAAGAGTCAAACACAACAGAACGACTGAACTGAATTGAACTGAACTGTATCACCAAAAAGGTAGAGAGCCTTTTCTGTTAAGTCATTTGACTAAAATAGAAAAGACTGAAAGCTTTAATAGATGGAGAGGGATACATGCAGTTTGGGGCATTAGGGGTTTGGCGTTCCTGTGGCACACTTAAGCTAGTGACTTAAATGTTACCTATGTAGACGTGTTAACACTGTAAAGTGATTCTTTATAGTACAGGTTGAAGAGAGAGCCTGATTCCAGAATACACATAGCTGATGTCACAGGGACTTGCCTTTAAGGCACTGAACTGTGCAAAAAGAGAGTTACGTGTTTGCTTTATTCATTCCTTGTAACAACCAGATGAGATGGGCACTTTGATCATTGCTATTTTACAAATGGAAAGAATGGGCCTAAGAGAAAATCAGTCACCTGTCGCAACCTTCAGAGCTAGAACATGGCAGCTGGAACAGTTCGAACTCAAGTCCGTCTGCCTCCAAAATGTCTGGGTGTAAGACCTTGTGCCCTGTGGAATGAGAAGTGTCGTTAGAAACAGCTAACTAAAAGCACAGTTAAAATTTCTGAGGCCAAAGAAGAAAAAAGGTTTCAAATGGGAGGATTTAGGATGGGTGGGAGGTTAGTCCTCCAGTTTGGCAAGACCAGGATCCCTGGAAACCTTGGTGAGAGATGATGAGTAATGAGACATACAAGGCTGGGGAGTTCAGTAGGATGGAAGGAAACAGAAGTGCTGTTTCAGGCCACACCTGAGGGAAGTGCGGCCGTGAAAGAAGGGGGCTGCAGGGGCAAAGAAAGTGGAACAGCTCTGGCCCCTCTGAAATAAAAACCTTGCAGCTTTTTAAGGGGAGGGTTTCCTTCTCTCCCATCTGACTGCCCCAGGGCCCATTGGTATTTTTCTTTTCCTGAGATAGAACTTTCTATAGCAGTTTGATGGAACGGTGATAGAATTAGTAAATTTTTCTCTGATCCATGTTTTTATTTATGCTTTTTGATTACTTTGAAATTTTTTACACCTAAGGCAAGTTGACTCCCTCCTCTCCTGCCTAACCTCCTAATCACCTTATATCTAGGAGAAAATGAAAGTCTAGTTTGAGCTCCCCACCCCCATTTCTTGAGTCCAAATTTTTTTGATGACTTTATATTTTTAGCATTATTATTATTGAATTTTGCGTGAACTTGTAATCCGTCATGAAGAAAATTCATAACTAGTGATTATCAAATAATTGGTAATCCAGTCTATCAATACAAATGAAAATGTTAATATTATGCTTTTCACAGGAATGTGCTTTGAGGGATTAAATTGATACCGGTATTTAAAATGGAAGAAAACTTGAATATTGATCAAAGTATTGAGTTGCAGAAGAAATAATATATTTTATGTTTGCTTTCTAAGAACACATTTTCCTTATATAACACATTTTTTTTCTTAAAAATCTTTTAATAATAAAATCTAGCTCCCTTTTTTTTAGCAAGCCTTCAAAATTCAGCTCAATTGTAGACTCACTCAATTGAAAATAAGTGGATGCTAAAGATACAAAAATAGTATCCTGGTCACACTACTGGGAAATTCAAACTTTCACAAGTGCTGAAGCTGCAAAGCTGAAGAAAGAGTGAGTAATGTTCTGAATGAGGCTACAGTGACATTATCATGTGTGTGACATTATCATGTGTGTGACATGGCTTGTGTTACTAGGAAAAATTGTGAAGCAAATCCAGGCTTTACCAGAAAATACCGGTTTGGAATCTTATATTACAGCCTCAAAAACATAAACTATCCTTGACTTTTACAAGACTTCATTTGATTTCCTGAAGTAGGGAAAAATCAGAGTCTGAGAAAAAAATGTTTTTATGAATGTTTAATGATAGCTCTAAAGAACTTTAACAAAAATGGAGTGTAGGAGGAAGAGTCCCATTTTTGTAGTTGAAGGGACAAATGGGGTAATATCCCAGCACTGCAATTGAAAAATCTTTGGAAAAATAAAAAGAATATATGCCTCGCAGAGTTGTTAGGAAGATAATCGGTCACGTTCAAAAAGCCTGAAGCACAGGGCCCGGGGGACAAGCAAGGGACAAAGTCTGAGGGTAAGGTAGTTCCTGCTATGGCGCACGACAGGGTCCCACTGGGTTCTTCTCTGAGTCCAGTGCTTCCTAATGCCTGTAGGAGAACTGAGCCTGCTTTTCTCTGCTGGAGGTTTTCTTAAGTCAATAGCAGGGGCAGTGACCATTTTATCAGCCCCACCCTTTTTATATAATCAGCTCTATCCTGCCTGTTACCACACCTCTCACGCCTTACCCCAGAAAGGCTTTTATGCTAGTCTGCAATATCTCTAGACACTGTACTCATTGTGTTTTGTTTTATTTTTCCAATGTGATTTTTTTTTCTCCTAATCTTAAGTATTTTTTAGGTGTTTGTGCCTGTATTGCTTGTATTGACTTGTTAGAACCTTAGGAACTGTAGAGAGACAGATGGGCAGATTTTGACCTTGTGGATGTGGATTTCAAATTTGGAATAAGGATTTATAAAAAATGTTCTTGAAGTATAGTTGATTTGGAGTTTCTGCTGTACAGCATAACTTGGTTATGCATATATATTCTTTTTCATATTCTCGTCCCTTATGGTTTATCACAGGATGTGGACTGGCGTTTGTTGTGCTATACAGCAGGACCTTGTTATTCATTCTTCCTGTATATACTAATTTGCATCTGCTAGTCACAAACACCTAATCCTTCTCTCCCCCAGCCCCACTTCCGCTTGGCAACAACACGTCTGTTCTGTGTCTCTGAGGCTGTTTCTGTATCATAACTATGTTCATTTGTGTCGTAGATTCTTTGTGTAATTAATATCACACGGTATTTGTCTTTCTCCTTTTGACTTACCTTGCTTAGTTTGATAGTCTCGAGATCCATCCATGATGTGCAAATCTGCAAATGTCATTATTTCATTCTTTTTTATGACTAATATTCAGTTGTGTTATATATACACCATCTCTTCTTTACCCATTCATCTCTCAGTCAAGGATCATAGGGTGCATGTTTCTTTTCCAGTTGAAGTTTTATCTGGGTATATCCAGCAATGAGATTGCTTGGTCATATGGCAACTCTATTTTTTAGTTTTAGGCTTTTGTGGAACCTCTATACTGTATAATGGCTATACCAGTTTACATTCCCATCAACAGTTAAGAGGATTCCCTTTTCTTCACACCTTCTCCAAGATTTCTTATTTGTAGACTTTTAAATGATGGCCCTCTTGACTGGTGTGAGGTGGCACTCTTTGTAGTTTTGATTTGTGTTTTCTAGTGATTAGCAATGATGAGCATCTTTTCATGTACGTCTTCTTTGGAGAAATGTCTTCAGATCTTCTGCCCGTTTTTCAGTTGGGTTTTTTTTTTTTGATATTGTGTTGTGTAATCTGTTTGTATATTTTGNGAGGTGGCACTCTTTGTAGTTTTGATTTGTGTTTTCTAGTGATTAGCAATGATGAGCATCTTTTCATGTACGTCTTCTTTGGAGAAATGTCTTCAGATCTTCTGCCCGTTTTTCAGTTGGGTTTTTTTTTTTTGATATTGTGTTGTGTAATCTGTTTGTATATTTTGGAAATTAAGCCCCTCTCAGTTACATCATTTGCACATATTTTCATGTCTGTAGGTTTTTTTTTTTTTTTTTTTTTACTTTTATGGTTTCCTTTGCTCTACAGAAGCTTGTAAGTTTGATCAGTTCCCATTTGCTTATTTTTGTTTTTATTTCTATTGCGGATAGGCATATTTTTTTTCTAATGCGGATAGGCATTTTAATAGTGCAGAAACACTATTTAATGAAGTAGTGCTGCTAAGGACTGCCATAAGCACTTGATCCTCGTGGTTCCATGCCGACCTTAAAACGCTCTGTGGGACCAGCAGTATTATTATGATTGCCTCCACATTGCACATGAGAAATCGATGAGTGGCCCTCACAAAATTGGTTTCTGCATTTCCATACACATCTGTAAGTCCCACGAAGTTGTGCCTGAGTTTCAGCTGCTTGCTCTGCCAACAGTGTCTCATATGTAATTGTCTATCTGCCTAACTGAGCTTTAAGTTTCTGAGCAAAGAGATTATTCTTTTTTTACATCGTATACTATTGCCAAAAGGTATATAAGAGGGCCAGCAGTTATCCAAGTAAAGTAGCCTTTCTTTCAGGTTGTGAGTCGTGTGAGTCTAGAACCATCCTTCTGACAGAGTCCTGTTTGGAAGCATCTTCCAAGAACATGTGCTCTGTGTTCTGCCAGGAATGAAGAGGAATTTGGTTTCAGGCACTGTGTTTTAGTTGTCAAGGTGAATGTTAGTTCTGAAGGTGAATGTTACTGCCAAATAGAAACATTTACATGTCACGTATCAACAACCAAGTGCATTTCAGAAAATAGCATGTGCAAGTGCTTTCCTGGGGTTTGGCCTGGAAACAGAGAAATTCTACTGCCATCCCAGAGCTCCCCTCTCAACCCCACCTCATCCCAGAATATGCCCTCACTCCTTCTGGAATACAGAAATCAAAGCTGAGTGAAAGTCAACTTCTGAAGTGATATTCTCAATTTTTGCGTTTTTTAAAGCTCTATTGGTATGAATATTCCCCTTCAAAAACATGTATAGTATTAACCATATTTGGAGATTTAAATGCATTTATCTCTCTGCTTCCAGAAGATATCTCAGTTGTATCCTCTTCTGTCAGTCTTTACCTTTCTCATGCTCGTCTCTTTTTTTATAGTAACATCCAAGTTATTGGGTTGACCAAAAAGTTTGTTCAGATTTTTTTCATGATAAAATGTTTATTACCCATGATTTTACTCTGGCCCCTTTGTTTTATAATCTATTTTTTTTTTCAGCAGCCAGAATTGTGCTGTTAAAGACTAAATCAGCTCAAGTCCTCTCCCACCTAAAATCCTTCAGTGACTTCCTACTGTAAATAAGAAACTTCTGACCTGCATCCAACAGACCAGGAGGACCATCACTGCCTACACGCTCTTACCTCCTCCCGTCTCCACCTGTTTACCCAGCACCAGTGACAGTGGACTCTTTCCGGGTCATTAAATGTGCCACTTCCTTCTTATCCGGGTCCTGGTTCCAGTTGATCTCTAAGCCTGAAAAGTTCTGCACTAGTGCTTTGCTCATTCATATACCTATTCATCCACATATTATCAGCTCACGCATTGTCACTTCAGAGCAGCCTCCCTGAGGAGCCCTCCCACCCCACAATATCACGTCATCATTATGTGTACTTCATGCCGTGTGTCGGCATCTGAATTCTCTTGTTCATTTTCTGCATTCAGTCCTCTCCTCGCTCCCTACTTCCTACCTCCTAGAATGTAAACTCTGTTAGACCAGGACTCCCTGTGTTGTCCGTTGCTGTGTTTCTAGCAGCCATAAAAAAAAACTTTTGGAATCATATTAGATTTCTAATAAAAACTAGTTAATGTGGTAAGCAATGAGATGAAAGGAAATTGTAGAATGCTCCTAGTAAACATCTTCAATTTAAAAGTAACCCACTGCCATTTTCTCATGAAAATAAACTTCCCATATTCTCAATCCCTTAAAGAAAAACCAGAATTTAAAAAAATAGATTATTCATGTTCTTGAAGAACTGTAATGTTCTAGTGAGCTACAACTTAGAAAAAATTACATTTTAAGTCTTGGTTTATAATTTAAGTATGTTTAATTCAAGATTAGTTTTTCCACAAAAGTAGTTATAACGAGATATTAAGATCCCAAACCAGCTACTGAAACCCTTTAACTCTTCATCCGACTATTATGGATTCTAATAGTAATTTTTCTTCGTGTATAAACACATTCTGATTTCTGTCTGGGAACTTCAAGAAAATCCTTGCTGCTTCCACAGCCTCTGTTTGCCATCCTTCAGAATTCCGTAGAGGAACTTCCCTGATGGTCCGGTGGTCTGTGCTCCCAATGCAGGGGGTCCGGGTTTTATTCCTGATTGGGGAACTGGATCCCATATCAATAACGAAGAGCAAAGATCCTGTGTGCTGCAAATCAGACGCAGAGCAGCCAAATAAATAAAAATAATTTTTTTTTAGGTCCATAGAAGCTGACCCGAGGGTTCAGAATCAGGTAGGGAGAGGAGAGAGGAGCTCAGGGGGAGAGGAGCTCCAGGGGAGAGGCAGATTTCCTGAACCTCGCTTCTTGAATTTGGATAAATGCTTTTGCACATGAGTTGGATAGCAAATCTGAAGGTTTTCTAGAGCTTGTGGACATCGTGTTAAGACAGAGATTTGGTTCATGAAGCAGAGCAGCTTTATTAACTTCTTATTGAGAAGCAAGTTTAGAGGTGAGAGAAGCACCACTGGAACACACAGTAAGTTTTCCTGTGCTCTGTAATGCAATTGCTGTATCACATAGGAATAACATTTTGTGTTAAGGTTGAGTGCAGACAACTCAGGAGAAATAGTAACCAATTACAATAGCTGCTTCTAATAAATAGTTCACTAATAAGGGTCTGTAAGTGCCAAAGTAGTTAAAATGGGCCATTAAAAATAAGGATGTAAGTATCAAGGTTGTCATCTTGGATAGTGTGTTGAAATTAGGGCTTTGATGGAATATCCCAACACAATGTGATATGTCTAGATATAACAAACAATCCTACCTGTCTAGGTCATGTTTTTAATCATTATGAAACCACTGTTAGTTTCTGAGTTTATTGCACATACGTGATACCACATCCCTAAAGCCTTTGAATCTATGCATAATGGAAAGCATTCATTTCTATGCCTGGTATTACAAATGGGTTAATTTGATATAGCAATCACAAAACCCCATTCTGTCCCTCCAAAAATTTTTTTAAAAATTAGAGCCTTTGCCTTGACAGAGTATGGTTTTGTACCTCGGAAATCTTTAGATAAAAATTGGTTAAGTTCCTTTGCCTCTTTGAATCTGCCTAGAGAAGTGTTCAATAAATATTTGTTTTACCAGGGCAATATAAGCATGCTAAATTATATAAATAGAGGCGTGTAGGTATTGTTTACACAGTTTCTCTATTCCATAGCGGTACAAAGGCCGGAGGCGTTTAAGAAATTAACCCCAGGAAGACAGAGTGGCGAGAGTGCCTCTGTTAGCCCAGGTCACGGCCGTGACTGCGGTTAACTCACTGGGCGCTTGTGGGACTCCATAAACCTGGTCTTATATTGTACACACAGTCCAAACTTGAGCAACTTTCAACTCTTAGGATTAGGAATTGCTCTTTGAAAATGTTTGTCAGGGTTAATTATTGAAGGCTCTTGTGTGAATGTAGAGGGGTCAAATGAGGGCAGGTGGGTCTGTCTACTGCCTCTTGTTTGAGTCTCTGTCAGAGCAGCAGAAAAAAATATATCCTCTAGGTAGCCAAAAGGAAAGGGCCTTTGCTAAAGTTTTTGTGGAAACCCAATTTAGATTTTATCTCCTTGTGTATATATAAACCACCTTTCATTGTTCACATTTTGCAAGCATTTAATGTCGTACGTAACATTTTCAGCTCTTTGCTAGGAAAGGCAGACATAAATGCGATGTACTTTAGACGCGGGAGCATTTGTAGTCGTCTTCAGTGGGGAATAAACATGTGAATAAAAGCGAATGCAGTAGAGCGTGGCAGGCATATGACTGTCGTCTCTGCAGCATACAGTGGGAAACCAAAAAAGGGGAGTTATTAAATCTTCCCAGGGTGAGGGGTGGGCTCCGGAGAACTTTTATCAGATGAGAGTACTAAAGCTGTTTTGAAAGATAGAAGTCTTTCCCGGGTGGAATCTACATACAATTAAAATACAGACATTAGTAAAGGCCGAGGAATGGGCTGTGTCTGGCAGGACTGCAAGAAGGATTGCTCCGCATGGCACGCTGTGCTGGTCATTTTGCAAGCCTTGAGGGCTGGATCAGCTAGTTAAGGGCTGAGGTGAGAAGAGAAGAGTGGCTTCTGCTGCAGACCTGGAAGACACGGAGAACAGTCTCCAGAGCTGAGCAGAAGTGATACTTGGGGAAGGAGCAGGAAACAAGAATTTTATACAGGTTTTTCTAGGATACAGTTTGTGTGCCAGAGATACATGTTTGTGTCTCGTGAGAGTTTTTCTTAGAAATGTGTTGACTTAGTCTAACCAGAGAAAGGCTAACATATCCAATTCTATACCACTGCTCATTAAAAAAAAAAAAAAATCAAAAGTCTCTATAAAGTATCACTAAAAGTTCAGATACTTTTTTTTTTTTTTTGGTCTTTTATTAATGTATGCGGTAATACCTCCTAGAAATTGAAGCATTTATTATGCATGGACATAGAAAGCTACTTCATATTTTGAAGACTAATTCCTCAAAACAACCCTGATGAACTCTTTGTTGTTAGTTTTAGTTAAAAAATAGGAAAAAGCTGATCAGATATGAAGTATTTTTCAGTGTAATTTCATATATAGTCTACAATTGTATGTTAAAGATCCATAAAGGCAAAATATATATATATATATATATATATCTCACAATATTTAAACTCAGATAAACATATTTATACAGGCTTTCCAGTTGGAGTTAGTGGTAAGGAACCCACCTGCCAGTGCAGGAGACTTAAGAGATACTGGTTTGATCCCTGGGTTGGGAAGATTCCCTGGGGGAGGGCATAGCAACTCACACCAGTAATCTTGCCTGGAGAATCCCTCAGACACAAGAGCCTGGTGGGCTACAGTCTGTGGGGTTTCCAAGAGTCAGACACGACTGAATTGATTTAGCACTCACATACGCAAACATTTCAATACAGCACTACATTTCATTTGCCCTTTAAATAAGTCCTAAGGACAGAATTTCACCCCCCTACCAAAAAAATCTCCAGAGGGATTATGATAACTTTAGCTGTATAACAATAGGAAATATATCCTGTGTGTTTTTCCCATGATACTACTCTTTGTGAATTTACTATTGAATTCATATTCTTGAGGTAAAGATAGAATTCAGAGCTTAGAGAAAGGCAGCAAAAATACCCCGGGAAAGGATTTGTGGTGTCGCTTAAAATTCAGTGTAACTTTTTTCTGAGTTATTAATAGGCTTGGGAACAACAATATAAGCCATGTTTCCTAAATAGAAGCTAGTCTGAGAGAATAGACTTCCGCCAGAAGTGGCCGCTGTTAGGGAGAGGGGAAGCTGAATTCAAACAGTTTTGTGAGAAACTGGAAAAGAGGAAGCAATTCAGCTTCACAATCGGTCCCTGATATTTGATTTACTCTCTTTGGAGTTTACAAGTAGCTGCCAAGTTACGTATAACACACACTGACTAATCCTGGGAGGCCTCTCTTCCAGTTGATGTCTGCGTCAGTGGTGGTCATGAGAGAGGAAGCAATTTGGGGAAAAGATTGTCTACCACTTTGGTTTGACATGAAATTAGAAGATTAAAGTGAGTGGTTTAAGACTCCCTGGAATACTGTTTTGTATAAATTTAAAATGTCTACTTAGTATCTAGTCCTAAATGTTACTTAGAATCTCATTCTTTTTTTTTTTTTTTAAGGACTTTTCAATGTGGACCATTTTTAAACTTGGGGTTCCATTGTGGCTCAGCTGGTAAAGAATCCACCTGCAATATGGGAGACTTGGGTTCGATCCCTGGATTGGGACGATCCCCTGGAGAAGGGAATGACTACCCACTCCAGTATTCTGGCCTGGAGAATTCCATGACTATAGAGTCCATGGAGTTGCATAGAGTTGGACACTACTGAGCGACTTGCACACTTTCACATTTTTAAAGTCAATATTGAATTCATTACAGTTCTGCTTCTTTTTTATATTGTGGCTTTTTGGCCACCAGGTATGTGGGAATGTTTAGCTCCCTGACCAGGGATCGAACCCATACCCCTTATATTGGAAGGTGAAGTCTTAATCACTGGACCACCAGGGAAGTCCCTGAGATCTCATTCTTCAGAGTACCTTTTTACCATTTCATTGGGGGGTAATTATAAAAAGTCAAAGACATAAGTTTTCATAAATAACTCTTATCTTTAGAGTGATTATAAATTCTGCATGAAATTAAGCAGATGATCAGACTGGCTAACAAACCCCCAAGTAGTCACAATTGTGTCCTCAAGAAGGTTATCATCTAAGGAATGCTGGGGCCGTTTGTACAGATATGGAACCAGAGAAAGTAAGGAAAGCCTGAAATCAGCTACGTGTGGTGTATGGCTCTCACACATTCTTTACACTTTTCCCTGCTTACACATGATAATTTACTTGATGGGGAGGACTCAAACCGCTTTTGTTTGTTTGCATCTCTTTCTGCGGAAAGACTGGAACAAATGAGAAAAGACACCATTGACCAGCTGCGTTTGAGTAATTCTTTCCCTGCAATAAGCCTACCTCAGCTTTCTGGGGAGGATGGCTTGGGGAAGGTGTTGTAGAAACAAGGTCACAGACCTGGACAGGTTTGAAAGGAGGCTTTTGCCTCTGTTCACCCTGTCTGCAAGTAGGCGGAAGGCAAGGGAGCACTCAGCAGGAAAAGCAGAGTAAAGACTATACATTCACTTGCAGGGTTCACACAGGACTCAGGAGTGAAACCTAAGATTGTCCACCCCTACTCTCTCTCCAGAAGTTATTGTGAGAGCTACGGGAAAGATGAGTCTTACACCTACAAGTAAACACACTTCACGTGTACATCTGAAGTGAGGTCCGAGTGCACATTTTGAAAACAAGTCTCACTGAACAAGATGAGATATAAATTTGAAAGGAGATTTCCAAAGAAAAGAACTAAAGGTTCTCATTCAGATAAATAAATAAGGCATGATATCGTGGAGTAAAACAGTTAAGGTATTTTGTTAGCTTTGTTGTTGTTCAGTTGCTAAGTTGGTCTGACTCTTTGCGACCCTATGGACTGCAGCGCACCAGGCTTTCCCATCCTTCACTGTCTCACGGAGTTTGCTCAGATTCATGTTCATTGAGTCAGTGATGGCCATCCAGCCATCTCATCCTCTGCCACCCCCTTCTCCTTGTTCCATCAATCTTTCCCAGCGTCAGGGTATTTTCCAATAAATAAATTCTTTTAAGAGCCTATTTTCTGGATTTTTTTCCAGTTGTATTTATATACCTTCTAGAGAGGTGATAACATTGTTAATAATATCCTTTTTAAGCTCCTGTTATAATGCAGAAATTTTAACTATGGCTATTTCATTCTGTTCTCAAAATAGTGAACTTGGTAGGCATTGTTGTCTTTATTTTATAGCTAAGACTTAGAGTCTCACAAAATGTAATTCAATTTGCCCAACATGCCACAACTACAAAGCAGGACTAAGATTTGAATACGTGTGTTTCTGATTCTCTTTAAGCCACTGAACCACCCGCAAGTGTGTATGCACATGTATGTCACAGGTACATGAATGTGTGTCAGATATAGTGGTGCTTTTCCCTTTTCTGTGAAATTGCTGAATGCTTTAGCCAGATGGATGAAATTCAAACAGTCAGAGTTGGAAGGTGGCTCTTAGTGAGAAGAAAGCCTTTTGAGTAAAGAAAGCAGCATGGATAACACCTTGGGTTTAAGAAAGTACAGGATGTGTTTTTAAAATCCCTACCCAGAGCAGGACATTGTGACTGACGTGCCCCATTTTTGAATGAGGGTGTTGAGGGAAAAGCTTGGAAAGTCAGATCCAGATAAGCTTATGGGAGACCTTGACATCTCTGTTTGAGAAGCTGAGGCTTTACTTTGCAGGCATTGGAAAGTTTTGGTCAGAGAAATTACACGGTCAGAAGGTCCATCCCAGAGCCATCTCTCGACTCAGCTTGTTTGGGCATATGGAATTACTGACTTTGGTCAGAGAAATTACACGGTCAGAAGGTCCATCCCAGAGCCATCTCTCGACTCAGCTTGTTTGGGCATATGGAATTACTAACTTAGCAGTTCCTCAGCTGTTGACAGCAGCAGCAGCATCCCAATATGTCAGTTTTCTGGAGACTGTTGTTGCTGTTAAGATATGGTAATAATCTCAAGTTTCCCATTCCTTTGTAGTGTCTTACCCTTATAAGTCGGAGAAGGCAATGGCACCCCACTCCAGTACTCCTGCCTGGAAAATCCCACGGACGGAAGAGCCTGGAAGGCTGCAGTCCATGGGGTCGCTGAGGGTCGGACACGACTGAGCGACTTCACTTTCACTCTTCACTTTCATGCATTGGAGAAGGAAATGGCAACCCACTCCAGTGTTCTTGCCTGGAGAATCCCAGGGACAGGGGAGCCTGGTGGGCTGTCGTCTATGGGGTCATACAGAGTCGGACACGACTGAAGTGACTTAGCAGTAGCAGCAGCACACTTATAAGTGAGTTTGCACTGAAAAGTGGACAGACTTTAGCCGTGACCTTTTCTGATCAGTGACTGCTCTTATAAAACTCACGTTTCTGTGTGGCCCTGCAAAGTTCTGACATTCCTGCTATCACTCTTTCAGTTCAGTTCAGTCACTCAGTTATATGCGACTCTTTGTGACCCCATGAACTGCAGTATGCCAGGCCTCCCTGACCATCACTAACTCCCAGATTTTACCCAAACTCATGTCCATCGAGTTGGTGAGGCCATCCAACCATCTCATCCTCTGTCGTGCCCTTCTCCTCCTGCCCTCAATCTTTCCCAGCATCAGGGTGTTTTCAAATGAGTCAGCTCTTCACATCAGGTGGCCAGGGTATTGGAGTTTCAGCTTTAGCATCAGTCCTTTCAGTGAATATTCAGGATAGATTTCCTTTAGGATGAACTGGTTGGATTGCTTTCTCAGTTCTGTAATAATTAATATGCTTTGAGTAAGTGTTTTGTTTATGTGTCTGCTTGCTCCACTAGACAATGTGCTCCTCAGAAAGAGAAACAAATGCTTTAGTCATTTTCTCTAAAGTATAGCCATAGTGTTGCCATAGCATTTGGAGAAGGCAATGGCACCCCACTCCNCTTCTCCAACACCACAATTCAAAAGATCAATTCTTCGGCGCTCAGCTTTCTTTATAGTCACTCTTTGAGGAAACTTAAAACTCTGCCCTGTGATATTCTCTTCATATCTGTATGATGTCTGGGGCTGCTTGTTAGCCAACTCGGACTCTGAGGGTAAATACCAGTATGAGAAATGTTATTGTACATTTCATCCCTAGTTGGTAATTGATGGAATATGCTGTATTTCTTGGATCCTACCTCAGTGCATTGCCAAGAAACTGCTGGATTCCACCTGTGCAATTTGTTAAAAGAAATTAAATGATGTGTTCCAGGAAGAGTTCACATTTGCTCATTATTTCTGGCTTAAGTTGAGGAGAAAGAATAAAAACTAGTTAAGACCAGAGCACCCAAAAGCAGTGTTGCCGGAAATTATGACCCTGTTACCTTGACATTTTGTGTGTATGTAGCAAAGGGGTCTAATTATTGGGCTGCTAATAATATTATTTAAGAACTCATTAAATGTGCTACCATTTAATAGACTTGTCTGATCACAAACGTTCATTAAAAGTCTTAGAAAATTGTTATTAAATCTTGTATTTTTCCGTAAAAGTCACATCATTTGATAACTCATGAGAGATGGACTTTGGCCTGTGAATCACAGTAAAGGACAAAGATTGGGGATTGTGTTTGAAGGATGCTCAACATTTGTAGTGTTTCATAGATGTTCCTGTAGTATTAATGCAAAGGTTTGAAAATAAATCTGGAAAATGCTTAGTGATTGGAAAGAAGAGATACCCAGAATAAAATGTGTGGGAGATTTCATCATTAACATTTGACTACAAGTTAACTTTTACTGAGGATGAAGTCAATGGAAAAATGTCTAAAATTCACTTTTGAGAGAAAATTCCAGATTTTCTCATAGGGGTAAAGCCATATCTCTTCAGTTAGTATATTCACCTCCAAACAAAAAGCTACTTCTGGGTTTTACAATGGAATATTTTGATTTAGGGTAATTATTTTGCAGTTTTTCAAAACTGCACTGCTTCTCTGTGTGCCTTTCTCACTTATTTTGAAGGTGAAGATAGGAAATAATAATGAACACTCCCCTCAAAACTAGATATTATAATCTCTTTCAAATCCCCGTTTTACAGATATAGAGACGGACTTTCCCATAGTCACCTGCCTGAGTAGCTGAGGAAGCTGTGACTGTAACTTGTATCAGGCCATTTCAAAACCTGTTTGTTATTTTTTCCTGTTACACATATAGCTGTCTATATGTTTTTCATGACTGACTTTTAAAAACTTCTGCGCTATTTCTCGTTTAATACTTTCAAGAAAGCTATTGTTCTGGACGGGAAAACACTACCTGTGCCCAGACAGGCCTTTGGATGCACTCACCACTTACCTGTTCATACATGATAAACTGCTCACTGCATTTGCATTTCAAGCTAGAAAATAAATGCCTTTTCTTTTTCTAAAGAAACTTGTATATATGGATTAAGTTCATACAAGATGAGAGACAACATCCAAAAATACATAGATCTTTTACGTAATAAGTACATAATAAATATATGACAAATAAGTAATTTTTAATAAGAACAGAATTGGTATTTGGAAAATTCTAAAATNGCATTTGCATTTCAAGCTAGAAAATAAATGCCTTTTCTTTTTCTAAAGAAACTTGTATATATGGATTAAGTTCATACAAGATGAGAGACAACATCCAAAAATACATAGATCTTTTACGTAATAAGTACATAATAAATATATGACAAATAAGTAATTTTTAATAAGAACAGAATTGGTATTTGGAAAATTCTAAAATAGTCTATCAGTGTCCTTAATATTGTGTTGAATTTAAAAGTCTTACTTTACAAAGTGTCTTGATCATATTATATATTATCCTATTAGTAATTAGAGTCTGTAAATTAGGGGTTTTTTTTCTAGTAATATTTCTATGAAAATAGCAATGCAGCAAAAAAGAATTCCATCTTTAGTTTGAAAGTTCAAACTTTGAAAGTTATTGTATATGCCCTTAAAACTACTGTTTGCCTTAATTATCTCTGAATTGATTTAGTTTAACAATATGATTTTAAAGAATCATTTTTCTTTCTAAAATATTTTCAGATGAATCCTAATAGACTTGAACTGATGGAGATATTACATATTCATCTCTGGGAATCAGAAGGAAGGTCATACCTTGCTCTGTCTTCTAGAATAGCTGCATAGTAGCTCAGGCCTAGAAGAAGAGGGACAGCAAGTATGTGNCCATAAGGGTGGTGTCATCTGCATATCTGAGGTTATTGATATTTCTCTTGGCAATCTTGATTCCAGCTTGTGCTTCTTCCAACCCAGCATTTCTCATGATGTACTCTGCATAGAAGTTAAATAAGCAGGGTGACAATATACAGCCTTGACGTACTCCTTTTCCTATTTCCTAATGGAATGATTACTACACTGTTTAGTGAACATCCGTCATTTCATGTAGACACAAATAAAAGGAAAAATTTCCATATGATGAGAGCTCTTAGGATTTACTCACTTAATGACTTTCATGTGTAACATACAGCAGTTTTAATTATATCAATCATATTGTACATTGCATCCCTAGTACTTATTTATCTCATAACTAGAAGTTTGCACCTTTCAGTTGCCTTTGTCCAATTCCTCCTACTCTTATCTCTGGGAACCACAAATCTGACCTCTCTTTTTCTGTAAGTTTTTTTGTTGGTTGGCTTTTGAAGAATAATTGACCTAGAACACTGTGGTTAGTTCCTGGTGTGCAATATAGTGATTTGATATTTCTGTATATTTCCAAAAGATCACCACAGTAAGTCTAGTTAACATCTGTCACCGTATGAAGGTATTACATAATTATTGACTGCCTTCTCCACACATACACTACATACCTGTCACTCATTCATTTTGTAAATGGAAAGTTGTTCCTCTTAATACCTCTTACCTATTTCTCTCTTCCTCTCTCTTCTTTCCCCTCTAACAAAGTCCTGTTTGTTCTCTGTATCTGTGACTCTGTTTCTGTTTTGCTTTGATTGTTCATTTGTTCTGTTTTTTATATTCCACATACAAGGGAAATCATACAGTCTTGGTCTTTCTCTGTCCGACATATCTCACTTGTCATAATACCCTCTAGATCCATCAGGTTGTTGGAAATGGCAAAATTTCATTTCTTTTATGGCTAGGTAATATTCCTTTGTTTCTTTACACCTCCTCTTCTTTATCCAGTCATCTGCTGATGGACACCTAGGTTGCATCCATGTGTTGGCTATTGTAAATAATGCTTCAGGGAACATAGGGAGGCATATATCTTTTCTAATTAGTGTTTTTGTTTTCGTCAGGTAAGTACCCGAGTACAATTGCTAGATTCCCACATTGGTTCTATTTGGAACCTCTTTGGAACCTCCACAGGTTCCCTTTTCTCCACATCCTTGCCCGCATATGTTATTTGTGGTCTTGTTGATAATAGCCATTCTGATAGGTGTGGTATGATATCTCATTATGATTTTGATTTGCATTTCCCCAATGATTAGCAATGTTGAGCATCTTTTCATGTGCCTATTGGACATCTGTATGTCTTTAGAAAAATGTCTATTCAGGCAGGTCCTTTGCTTATTTTTAAGTGAATTGTTTGGTTTTTTGGTTTCTCAGTTATCTGAAATTTTTGTATGTTTGGATATTAACCACTTTTTGAATGTATCATTTGCAAATATCTTCTACCATTCAGTACACAGCCTTTTTCATTTTGTTGATAGTTTTCCTTTCCTTTGCAGAAGGTTTTTAGTTGGATATGGTCTATTTGTTTAGTTTTGCTTTGTTTTCTATGTCTGAGGAGACAGATCCAAAAAAAAAAAATGTTGCTAAGACTAATGGCAAAGAGTATACTGCCTGTTTTCTTACAGATATTTTATGGATTTGGGTCTTAAGTCTTTAATTTGTTTTGAATTTATGTTTGTGTATCTTGTGAAAAAGTAGTCTGATCTTTTGCAGGTAGGTGTTCTGTTTTACCACTACCATTTGTGGAAGTGGCTGTCTTTTCCACACTGGATATTCTTCCCTTTGTCATTGGTTAATTGTCCATGTAAGTGTGAAATCAATTCAGGGCTTATTATTCTGTTCCATTAATCTGTGTGTCTGCTTTTGTGCAAGTACTATGCTGTTTTGATGACTGTAGCTTTGTAGTATAAGCCTGAAGCCAATGAGTGGCTTCTCCACCTTTTTTTCCCTCATTTTTTCTTGTTTTTTTTTTTGTGTGTGTGTGTGTGTTTTGTTTTGCTATTTGGGGTCTTTTGTGTTTGCATACAAATTTCAGAATTATTTATTCTAGTTTTGTGAAAAATGCCATTGCTATTTTGATAGGGATTTCATTGACTCTTTAGATTGCTTTAATATGTTCATTTTAGCAATATTAATTTTTCCAGTTCATGAGATTGGTATGCCTTTCCACATGTTTGTGTCATCTTTAATTTCTTTCTTTTTTTTTTTTTTTTTTAGTTTTGGTTTTTTTTTTTTTTTTTTTGTTTTTTTTTTTTTTTTTTTTTTTTTTTTTTTTTTTTTTTTTTTTTTACTTTACAATACTGTATTGGTTTTGCCATACAATGACATGAATCCACCACGGGTATACATGAGTTCCCAACCCTGAACTTTTCATCATTGTCTTACAGGTTTTTGAGTATAGATCTTTTACCTCTTTAGATTTATTCCTATTTATTTTACTCTTTTTGATATAGTTGTAAAGGGGATGGTTTTAATTTCTCATTCTTTTAATTTGTGGTTAGTGTGCACAAATGCAGCAGATTTCTATATATTAATTTTGTATCCTACTACTTTACTGAATTCATTGATAAGTTCTAGTCAATTTTTTGGTGGTGTCTTTAGGGTTTTTCTGTATATGCTCATTTCATCTCAAATAGTGACAATTTTACTTCTTCCTTTACAACTTGAATTCCTTTCATTTTTTCTTGTCTGACTGCTGTGTCTAGGACTTCTAATATTATGTTGCATTAAAGTGGTCATTCTTATTTATGATCTCAGGATGTGCTTTCAGCTTTTCACCCTTGCATATGACATTAGCTGTGAGCTTATCATATATGACCTTTATTATGTTCAGAAATGTTCCCTCTATACTCACTTTATGGATTATTTTTGTGAGTAAATGTTGAATTTTGTCAAAAGCTTTTCCTGCTTTTGAGATGATCTATTGAGGTGATCATATGATTTTTATTCTTCACTTTGCTAGTATGTGTATCACATTGATTGATATGTAGAAATTGAACCATACTTGTGTCCTTGGAATGAATTCTTCTGGATTATGGTGTATGATTCTTTTAATGTATTGTTAGATTTGTTTTGCTAATATTTTGTTGAATATTTTTACATCTGTGTTTACCAGTTATATTGACCTGTGATTTTTTAATGATATCTTCATCTGGTTTTGGTATCAAAGTGATACTGGCTTCATAGAATGAGTTAAGAAGTGGCCTTTACAGTTTTTTTGGAATATTTTGAGAAGGATAGGTGTTTACTCTTCCTTAAATATTTGGTAGAATTCATCTGTGAAGTGTCTAGTCTTGGACTTCCATTCATCAGTTTTTAAGTTATTGATTCAATTCCATTCCTAGTTAGTCTGCTCATGTTTTCTATTTATTCCTAATTCAGTTTTAGGAAATTGTACATTTCTAGATGGACATGAGTTTGAGTAAACTCCCGGAGTTGGTGATGAACAGGGAGGCCTGGCATGCTGTGATTCATGGGGTTGCAAAGTGTCAGACACGACTGAGCAACTGAACTGAACTGAACTGAACTGTGGTATTTGTCCATTTGTTTCAGGTTGGCCATTTTATTAGTGCATAATAGTTCATAGTAATTTCATATGACCCTTTGTATTTCTCTGGTATGAGTTGTAACTTTCTCATTTCTCATTTTATTTATATGATCCCTCTCTCTTTTTTTACCTGATGACTCTGGCGAAAGGTTTATCAATTTGCTTACTTTTATGAAAAAGCAGCCCTTAGTTTCACTGATCTCTCCTGTTTTTTGAACTATATTTCATTTATTTTTCCTCTGATGTTTATGGTTTTGTTTTTTCTACTAACTTTGTATTAATTTGTTCTTTTTCTAGTTCCTTTAGGTGTATGGATAGGTTTTTTTTTTTTTTCTTGTTTCATGAGACAGATTTATATTGCTATAAACTACCTTCTGAGAACTACTTTTGCTGCATCCCATGGGTTTTAGATTGTTGTGTTTTTGTTTTCGTTTGTCTATAGGCATTATTTCTTTAGTTGATTTCTTCAGTGACCTATTGGTTGTTTCAGTTCAGTTCAGTTGCTCATTGATTGCTTAGTAGCATATTGTTTAGCTTTTTGTCATAATTGATTTCTAGTCTTACAGCATTGCAGTTGAAAAAGATGCTTGATATGACTTTAGGTTTCTTATATTTGCTGGGGCTTGTTTTGTAGCCTAGCACATGATTTATCCTAGAGGTTGTTGCTTGTCCACTTGAAAAGAATGTGTATTCTGCTACTTTTGAATGGAATGTTTTATATATGTCTATTAAATCCATCTAATCTAATATGTCTGGAAGAGGAAATGGCAGCCCACTCCATTATTCTTGCCTGGAGAATTCCATGGGTGGAGGAGCCTGGTGGGCTCTAGTCCACAGGGTCACAAAGAGTCAGACACGACTGAGTGACCAACACAATCTAACGTATCACTTAAGGCCAACGTTTTCTTGCTGATTTTTTTTGTCTGGAAGATCTGTCCATTGATGTAAGTGGGTGTTAAAGTCCCTTACTATTCTTTATTACTGTTAAGTTCTCCCTTTCTTTTGTTAATATTTGCTTTATACGTTAAGTGCTCCTGTGTTGCATGCATGTATATTTACAATTGTTATATCTTCTTGCTGGATCAGTCTCTTTATCATTATGTAATGTCCTTCTTTGCCTCTTGTTACAGCCTTTGTTTGAAATCTGTTTTCTCTGATGTAAGTACTGCTACCTTAACTTTCTTTTCATTTCAGTTTGTATGGGATATCTTTTTCCATCCCATTACTTTCAGTCTGTGTGTGTCTTTAGATCTAAAGTGAGCCCTTTGGTAGGCAATATATACATAGGTCTTGTATGCATATATACATATAGGTCTTGTTTTCATATCCATTTAGCCACTCCGTGTCTTTCGATTGGATCATTTAGTCCATTTCCATTTAAATTATTGATAGGTATGTACTTCCTGCCCTTTTTAAATTGTTTAGGGGATGTTATTAGAGTTCTTTTTTGTTCCTTCCATCTTCTTTTGTTCTCTTTCCTTGTAATATGATGACTACTTTAGTCCTATGTTTGGCTTCCTTTCTCTTTTTTGTTTGTATATCCGTTGTAGGTTTTTGGTTAGTAGTTATGGTGAACTGCGTGAACTTTATATATTGCAGAGTGTTTATGTATACATGATTATTTGAAGTTGGTCATTCCTTAAGTTCAAGTGCTTTTTAACAAATCTATATTTTTACTGTCCCTCCGTGATGTTTAATGTTTTTGATATAATATTTTATCTTTTTGTATGTATTCTTTAAGTGCTTATTGTAGACATAGATACCTGCATTAGTTTTGTCTTTTATTTTTCTTTATAGCATTATAAATGGTTGATCTGTTTAACTGTACATTTGTCTTTACCAATGAGGTTTTTTTTTCTTTTGTAATTTTTGTGTTTCTGGTTGTGGCTTTTTCTTCTGCTTAGAGAAATCCTTCTAACACTTCTCATAAAGCCTGTTTTGTAGTGCTAAACTCTTTTAGCTTTCGCCTGTTTCTAAAACTTTTGATCTCTCCATCAAATCTGAATGAAAGCCTTGCCAGATAGAGTATTCTTGATTGTAGATTTCCCCTTTTCATCACTTTAAATATATCATGCTACCTCTTTCTGACCTTTAGAGTTTCTGTTGAAATGTTTACTGATACTTTTTTGGGTAAACATTGTTTGAGTAAACATAACTTATTGCTTTTCCTTTGTTGCTATTAATATTGTCTCTTTATCTTTATAGTTTGCCATTTTAGTTACAGTGTGTCTTGGGGTGGATCTCTTTGGGTTGACCTTGTTTGAGACTTTGTGCTTTCTGGACCTGGATATCTGGGCTCTTTTCCAGGTTAGAGAAGTTTTCAGCTATTACGTCTCCAAACATGTTCTCAGCCCACGTTCTCTCTTTTTCTTTTGGGACCCCTCTAATGAGAATATGAGTAGGTTTAATGTTGGCCCAGAGGCTGCTTTAACGGTCCTCATTTTTATTTATTTACTTTTATCTTTCTCTGTTCAGCTTGACTGATTTCTACTATTCTGTCTCACAGTTGGATAATTGGATCCTATCATCTAATCTACTGTTCCTTCTAGTGTATTTTTCATTTCAGGTATTATAGTCTTCATCTCTGGTTCTTTTTCATGATTTTCTAACTCTTTATTAAACTTCTCACTGTGTTCACCCATTCTTCATCCAGGTTCTTTGAGCATCCTTCTGTCCATTGCCCTGAATTCTTTGCCAGGTAGATTGCTTATTACCATTTCAGTTAGTTCTTTTTCTATGATTCTATCTTGTTTCTTTGTCTGGAACACGTTCCTTTGTCACCTCATTTTGCTAATTCTTTGTTCTCCTTTCTATGTATTAGATAGGTCTGCTACATTTCCTGATCTTGGAGAAGTGACTTTATTTAGGAGATGTCCTATGGGGCCCAGAATACTCAGCTCTTGTCATCAGATCTCTATGCTCCAGGGATGCCGTCTATTTGAGCTCAATGGCCCCTTCCGCTGTGATGCGGCTGACTACTTTGGGCACGCTGGTGGGTGTGACTGTCCCTCAGTCCAGTTGGTAGCCAAGTCCTGCCTCCTGGAGAGGTTGTCAGCTCCTGGGGAGTTGGGCTGAGTCTTGGCACAGTTAGCTGCTCAGCCTGGTGAGTCCCAATCCTGGTTCAGCCTGTTGGTGGGCATGGCTGAATCATGGGGTAGTTGTCTGTTGGGATCCTGATCTGGTGTTAGCCTACTAATGGGCAGGCCAGATCCCAACTCCGCAGGCCATAGGGGCCAGGAGTTCCTGGAGCTTACCCGCTGGTCAGTAGAGTTGAGTCCTGGGTCCTCTAGTGGGCAGGGCTGGATCTCAGAGCATGTGAGGTTGTGAGGTGCTAGGTGGGTCTCTGGCATCTGGCCTGCTGATAGTTGGGGCTTTATAGCCACCCTTGGGGTCCTAGGATTAGTGACCACTGGTTGGTGGACGGGGTTAAAGGGAGGACTCAAACTGCTGCTTCCTAATTCCAATGTCCTCCTGGTAGGATAGGCTCCCCAAATTGTTCTCCTCTCCTCAACTAGGATGAGTCCTAGTTGCTCCTGCCTCTCCAGCAGGTTCTCCAAATCGGAAACTGAGACCCTTTTCAAGTTGCCACTTCTGCTCTGGGCATCAGATTTTTAGTATGTGCCATATAAGATCAGAGTGTCTGTTCCTACTGCCCTCTGGCTCTCATAAAAGCAAGCCCCACTGGCCTTTGTTACCTACACTTTGGAGGCTCCTTTTCCTGGTGCAAGATTCCCAGGCTGGCAAGCCTTATTTGGGGCTTGGACTCCCTTCTTCTTGGAGAGAACCACTGCAGTTGTCATTATCTTCCCATTTGGGGGTTGCCTACCCAGAGGTATGGGTCTTATCTATATCACGTGTATACCCCTCCTGTCTGACTCATTGTGGTTTATTCTTCGTATCTTTAGTTGTAGATCTTTTTTTTGTTAGTCTTCAGGACATTCAGATTGATGGCTGCTGTGGAAATAGTTGTAATTTTGGTGTACCCGTGGGAGAAAGTGAACTCGGGTCTCCCTCCTCCACCATCTTGATCACTCCTCTATATCCTGTTGTTATTCAGTTACAGAACAATTAATCTACTTGACTTTAGAATGTTAGTTTCGACACTTCTGAGTTGTTAAATGGCTTCTGATTCCTTCCGTTTCCTATCATAAACTCTTCAAGAGCTGTTAATATGTTTTCACAGGGTTGTTTTTGTGTGAAATATAAAAAAGATAGTGTCAGTGAACCTGGTGCTTATGACAATCAGTTGTCTTATTCCTCTGGCTGCTGTTTGGAGGATGTCTTGATAACGTCTCTGCCTTCTCCTTTATATGCAGCCTATAATTTTTTTTTTCTAAACTAAGCTACCAGTTTCAACATTTTGTGAAAACCAGACTACACATTGTCGTTATGTTTGTTCACCTAGCTCCAAAGCATAGTACAATAATTGTTTTGATTTGGAATGAACAACTATCCCTGTTGGCCCAGGACTCTCATGGTGTGGCACTGAAAATTCTGCATCCTGAGAGACTCTTCAGTCCTGGGGAATCCAGAACAGTTGAAAGCCCTACTTGGTGTTACCTTTTATTTCCTTGGCAATCAGAGAAATTTAGTCCCCCTCTAATGTCTCTTCTGCAGTGGAACGGGGAATTTAATGCAGTGGCCCTGAGATTCTTGGCCCACAATTGTGGTATGTGTAGACTCACAGTGCTTACCAAAAGTTGGATTCAGGTCTTGGCCTCAGAGCTCCCAACACCGTGTATCTGGTTTCCCCACACATTTATGTTGTTTGCCTTGTATCCAATTGTCTTTGGTTTATAACCCTTCATTTAAAAATTGCTTCCAGTTTTATTATTTTGTAAAGGAAATCTTTGGCTTTATTAGATTTTTTTTTTTACAAGGCAGACTGCTAGACACATTGTTGTTCAGGATTTTTTCAGCTATCACATAACATGAAGTCAGCTTTCTGAAGCAGTTTATAATCTTTTGGCAGTCTTTTTAAGTGTTTTTTTGCTCCCAGGTGAATAACTCAGAGACTCTTAAACTGTCTGTCAAGACTTTACAAGTAAAGTAGATCGGAATCTATGTGGTGTTGACTAAACATTGTTAAAGTTATCTTCTGTATACTTAGTATGTATCGTCTCCATAATAATACAGAAGTGATCCAATGTTAGCTTAATGACTTCAAATTGAAGGTTGTATCTACAAAAGCTCCTGTTAAAGTGTAAACTTGTGAGTAGTAACAATTCCATCAGCACGTAATAATTGTCTGGATCAACTGGCTATTACTCAAGCCCAGGTGAAATGTGACAAGCTCTGAAAGGTCATTGAAGGGAAGGCACTAAGGCTTGGTTTGTCTGACATAGGTAAAGGCTGAATGCTAACAATTCTAGGCAGGTAAACCAGTTCTAAAAATTAGTTTTAGCAGGCAGGAGATAGGGCATACCAAGAAAGGAGCTAATACTAGTATATAAAGTTGAGAAAGAAGTAGAAATGAGTCTGTCTGCTAATTTGTCTGGCTCTACTGGTCTTAGCCTATTGTTTTAAGAAGTTAATAAATACTGGAGTTTAAATTTAGTTGCATACTCCAGGAAAGAAAAGGATAAAAACTCATGGCATTACTCAGTAGGTCAGTGAAGTTCTCATTAACTCTAACATGGCCAGTACTAATCCCATGATGCCTTCTCTTGATTTCACAATAGTAGTGGTCATACTTACAAGGCATGAGCAGTTGATATTGTCCATATTTTCTTCTTACAGCAACAAAGCACAGATTCATTGAGCAGCATTGAGCACTTGTGCGGACATATTATTTTGGAGGCCTGCTCTTGGCACTGTTTTATAGGAAATTGCTGAAGGGAACTCTGAGCAGATTCTTGCCAGTAGTACCTAGCAGGTACCTTTTATTTTCCCATTGAAGATGGTGTGCATTGCATGAACCAGTCTCTCCTGGTTCATCTATGGCTTCAACTTCTCAAGAGCCTTCCTCTTCTGTCCAGCTACCAACTGCTAGAGTTTTCCAGCTCACTGCTGGGCTCATTTATTTTCTGTCTCTATAGCAGTATACAACTAAATGGTACAAGAATGAGACTAGAGAGTATAATAAAAAATGCAGATTCAGAGTCCTCACTTCAAACCTGCTGAGTCATAATCTCCCAGGAAATTTTTTTTGCACATTAACATGATAGAAATGTTACTCTACACTCTCCATCAGTGATCTCCTCATTAGCCATAGCTTAAGTACCATTTTATGTTTCGCAACTGACAAATTTATCAATATATGTCCACTACAAACCAGTCTTTGAAGCTCTGGTTTCGTATGCTCTCTTGCCTTTTGATATCTCCTCTTGGATGTCTCATAGGTATCTCAATCTTAACATGTCCAGAAAAAAATGTGTAATACTCTCTCAAACCTGTTCCTCTCAGTCTCCCATAGCTCAGCTGTTGGGGCCATCTTTCCCAGAGTTTCTCCAGAGCATGATTCGTTGATTTCTCTGCCTTGCACAGTTTCTGATCTATCAGCAGGTCCGACTGATGCTGCTTCCCAGTCATGCCATGGTTTCATGCACTCTTATAGATCTGTTGAGTACCTTCTCTGCAACCCACCACCCAGACTTCTGTGACTGCTGAAGCTGGCTTCTAGCCGGTCTGCCTACTTCACCTCTAGTACTCTTCCAATGTGTTGTCTCTTTAGGAAGCAGTATCATATTTTTTAAATGTCGTGTATATTCTTTATTCAGACTCTTTAGGACTCCCCACTGCTCTTCGTATTCAATTCAAAGATCTTAATGTGGCTGGTAGTTAGTACAGGACCAGCTCAGTCTGCCCCATCAGCGTAGCCCACCCCAGCACTCCACTTCTTGCTACGGGCCTTCCTTGGTTCCCTGAAGTTCCCTTGTCTTGGAACCTTTGTAGGGGTACTGGCCTCTTCCTGCAGTGCTGTTTTTCCTGATACTTGGCTTCTTACATCGCAGATTCCTTCATTCACTTCAGGTCGAATGTCACCTTTTTAGGGAGCCCTTATCACTCTTATTTCACTTTAATTCTCCCTCATCCTCAGCACACGGCGTTGTCTTAGTTCATTTTTCCTTTCCCCTATAATACTAAGCATGTTGTAGTTATTTATTGATTCATTTCTCCTCTCATCATGAGACTGTATTCTCCATGAGGACAGGAACTGTGACCCTTTTCATCACTGCTACACACTAGATACTAGAATAGTGCCTGGTTAATAATAAACACTCAGTGCATATTTATTAAATTAATGAAGGTTTAGGTTTTGTTTGTGTTTAATGTAGGGCCAGGAAAATGTTGGTTGGGGAATAGAATTTGAGTGAGATTTTCATAAAATTACTGATTTTATGTTGAAAGTGGAAGCCTGCATACTAAAATCTAATGTGGCATTGTCATAATTCAACTCAGCATTATCCCATCAGGCATTCACCTTGCTTTTATGAAGTCTACGTGTAAATAGTTAATAACATTAACTAGCCAATGCTTACTTCCTTTATTTGTATGATTTACAGTAAGATTCTTGTGCTTTATTTGCCTATACAGCAATCCAGACACAGTAACTGTTTTTTCATCTATGTGGAAACTGAACAAATACAGGCGTGATCTTAAATACAGGTAGAAAATGGCCATCTGCCATCATATGCTGACTTGAGGGTGGTTATAAAAGCAAAAGTAACTGAAAAGTATTCTTTAACTCTTGATGTTCATGCCTGAATTTTAATCCTTTTGAATATTGCTTTCTCAAAATTATATATATATATGAGTGGTCATTATACTGTTGAAGTTTAACATACATGAAATCTATTGCATCACTTTTATTTTGACTAGTGGAACTGGATAGCATTAAAATAATTTTTTTTTTTCCTGTAGAATGAACTTTAAGAGAAAACTGATCTCCGTATACAGGTATACCTTAAAGATATTGCTTATTTGGTTCCAGACCATCACAATAAAAGTGAGTATCACAATACAGTGAGTCACACAAATTTTTTTGTTTCTCACTGCATATTAAAAGTTATGCTTACACTATGTAGTCTGAAATGTGTAATAGCATTATGTCTAAAATGCCAATATACATAGATTAATCAGAAATACTTTATTGCTAAAAAAATGCTAACCATCCGCTCTAATCCTTCAATTTGTCACAACAAAAAAATGCAGTATCTTCCTTGATTTACTTCCTTCATTTTCCTGTGCTTCACTTTATTGTTCTTCACAGCTTCTGCACTTTTTACAAATTGAGTGTTGCTGTGGCAGTCCTGCACTGAGCAAGCCTTTTGGCATTTTTTTTTTTTCAAGCAGCATTTGTTCACTTCATGTCTTTGTGTCACATTTGATAATTCTTGTCATATTTCAAGCATTTTCATTATTATTTGTTACTGTGATCAGAGACCTTTGAGGTTACTATTGCAAAAAGATTATAATTTGCTGAAGTCTCAATTTTTTTAGACACAATGCTATTGCACACTTAATAGACNCGTAGCCCACCCCAGCACTCCACTTCTTGCTACGGGCCTTCCTTGGTTCCCTGAAGTTCCCTTGTCTTGGAACCTTTGTAGGGGTACTGGCCTCTTCCTGCAGTGCTGTTTTTCCTGATACTTGGCTCCTTACATCGCAGATTCCTTCATTCACTTCAGGTCGAATGTCACCTTTTTAGGGAGCCCTTATCACTCTTATTTCACTTTAATTCTCCCTCATCCTCAGCACACGGCGTTGTCTTAGTTCATTTTTCCTTTCCCCTATAATACTAAGCATGTTGTAGTTATTTATTGATTCATTTCTCCTCTCATCATGAGACTGTATTCTCCATGAGGACAGGAACTGTGACCCTTTTCATCACTGCTACACACTAGATACTAGAATAGTGCCTGGTTAATAATAAACACTCAGTGCATATTTATTAAATTAATGAAGGTTTAGGTTTTGTTTGTGTTTAATGTAGGGCCAGGAAAATGTTGGTTGGGGAATAGAATTTGAGTGAGATTTTCATAAAATTACTGATTTTATGTTGAAAGTGGAAGCCTGCATACTAAAATCTAATGTGGCATTGTCATAATTCAACTCAGCATTATCCCATCAGGCATTCACCTTGCTTTTATGAAGTCTACGTGTAAATAGTTAATAACATTAACTAGCCAATGCTTACTTCCTTTATTTGTATGATTTACAGTAAGATTCTTGTGCTTTATTTGCCTATACAGCAATCCAGACACAGTAACTGTTTTTTCATCTATGTGGAAACTGAACAAATACAGGCGTGATCTTAAATACAGGTAGAAAATGGCCATCTGCCATCATATGCTGACTTGAGGGTGGTTATAAAAGCAAAAGTAACTGAAAAGTATTCTTTAACTCTTGATGTTCATGCCTGAATTTTAATCCTTTTGAATATTGCTTTCTCAAAATTATATATATATATGAGTGGTCATTATACTGTTGAAGTTTAACATACATGAAATCTATTGCATCACTTTTATTTTGACTAGTGGAACTGGATAGCATTAAAATAATTTTTTTTTTTCCTGTAGAATGAACTTTAAGAGAAAACTGATCTCCGTATACAGGTATACCTTAAAGATATTGCTTATTTGGTTCCAGACCATCACAATAAAAGTGAGTATCACAATACGGTGAGTCACACAAATTTTTTTGTTTCTCACTGCATATTAAAAGTTATGCTTACACTATGTAGTCTGAAATGTGTAATAGCATTATGTCTAAAATGCCAATATACATAGATTAATCAGAAATACTTTATTGCTAAAAAAATGCTAACCATCCGCTCTAATCCTTCAATTTGTCACAACAAAAAAATGCAGTATCTTCCTTGATTTACTTCCTTCATTTTCCTGTGCTTCACTTTATTGTTCTTCACAGCTTCTGCACTTTTTACAAATTGAGTGTTGTTGTGGCAGTCCTGCACTGAGCAAGCCTTTTGGCATTTTTTTTTTTTCAAGCAGCATTTGTTCACTTCATGTCTTTGTGTCACATTTGATAATTCTTGTCATATTTCAAGCATTTTCATTATTATTTGTTACTGTGATCAGAGACCTTTGAGGTTACTATTGCAAAAAGATTATAATTTGCTGAAGTCTCAATTTTTTTAGACACAATGCTATTGCACACTTAATAGACTACAGTGTAGTGTAAACATAATTTTGATATGTGTTAGGAAACCCAAAAAGTCATGTGACTCACTTTATTGTGGTCATCTAGAACCAAACCCACCATACCGCTAAGATATGCCTGTACATGTTATAATTGCAACTCTTATGCCTGGAATTATATATTAAGGCATGCACATATGTGCTTATGGGCTTTGCAGAAAGAAATGACTCTACTTGGCCTTTTTTTTCATAAATAATAACATATTTGATACTGGATATCATATGTCAGTCACTTGCTTTTAATCGTAGTACCCATTTGCTTAGTCAACTCTTAACTTTAATAGCTTTTGTTTTCTTCTTTCTTATCTAACCATTTTCACCTTCTATGCTTGGCTTATTTTTGTTAAGTGGTACAAATATTGAGTAACATTTGTTGATGTTGGCACACTTTCATGACTACCCCCCACCATGGCCTTTCTCCTCATTACCTTATCTGACACTCGAGGCTGTATTTTTACTATTCTTGCACAGCTGGTTCAGGTGAAACAGAGAAGCCATAGTTTTTAATCCCCAGTCTACTCTTTGTCTCACCGTAGAAACTGTGGTTATATCTGGGGTATCATGAGTGAGTTAAAAGCTGAGTATCATATCTTGGATTGTGGCCTCTTATGAGTCATTTGTCTTTTGAACAAGGTGTGTCCAGTGTTGGAAAGAAATCATAACAAGGTCTCCACTGGAGTGCCAACAAGTTTTTCAAAAGGAGTTGCCACACCCAAACCTAAAGCATTTTTTCAAGAGCTAAGATTAACAGTAATTAATATTTAATATACCCCCACTTATTTGTCATTAAGCTTCCATGAAAACTAACATTTTAGCCATGTGTGTCAGTGCTTTTAATGATCTTTCAAAGTTATGTCTTTCTTAGATTGGTCTTTTCTCCATACAGATCTTTTTATTTTAATATTTACTGCTGTTCCATGAAGAGTAGGCTTCCCTGGTGGCTCAGACAGTAAAGAATCTGCCTGCATTGCAGGAAACCTGGGTTCAATCCCTGGGTCGGGAAGATCCTCTAGAGAAGGAAGTGGCACCCCACTCCAGTATTCTTGCTTGGAAAATCCCATGGACCGAAGAGCCTGGTGGGCTACAGTCTATGGGGCTGCAAAGGGTCAGACATGTCTGAGCGACTTCCACTAAAAGAGTAATCTTGCTCGATAAAGGCTGATGGTCAAGGTGAACTGATGCCAACATTGTGCTCTCTTGATAGGTCTTCCTTGTTCATTACACAGAGAAGTCTCATCTGGGGAGTGAGGAGGAAGAGCTGTGTGCCAAGACCTTGTACAGATCATTGTTTTCAGAGCTAGGATCTCCCTTAAGTTTATATTCTTAAAGGGAGTACTTTTTTGTTCAGAGTCTACTTCAGTAGGAGGGAGATTCCTTGACAGGCTTATCTTCCAAGTTATACAGTATAAGAACTATTAAATTTTATTTTTGTATCATTTGTTCATCCTTTTTTGGTCATGTAAATGTAAGCCAGATTTCTTATACCATTATATGTTTTTCTATGAATATTTGTGTGTGCAATTTTGTTTGTAAAACCTTTCCATATATTTGTGAAAACCATATCTAATGTATGTATAGTTTAGTGAAGTTGTTTTGATTTTTATATGACGATGATTGTTATAAATCAAGAATATAAGCCTTAATGATAATTATGGGCCCACATGTTTAGGAGGAAGCCTATAGGGTGATGATGGAGAACATTTTCCTTTTTTGCACATAAGCAGATTTTTAAAATCATTTGAAGGACTTTGCATGCATGCTCCAAACAGCTAAAGAATCCTTCACTATTCCGGGTGCTTACTTCAAAATCCAGTCTAGTTTATCAGTCTTACAGTTCTCAGAACTGACACATTATCAGTTCTTAACCTCAGTGGAAGTAAAAAAAGCTCATTTTGGCTCTTGATTTTATATTTTTGTTAGTATGTATAGCCTTTAGCTGGTTTAACTATTGGAAATAAAGATGGGCTTAGGTCTCATGCAGGCTTCCCAGGTTGCTCAGTGGTAAAGAATCCGCCTGCAATGCAGGAGAAATGAGTTCCATCCCTGAGTCAGGAAGATGCCCTGGAGAAGCAAATGGCAACCCACTCCAGTACTCGTGCCTGAAAAATTCCATGGACAGAGCAGCCTGGTGGGCTACAGTCCATGGGGTCATAAAAAGTTAGACATGACTGAGCAACTGAGAACACTGAGGCAAGTGCTTATCTGTCTGTCAGCATAGGTATCATGCAATACAAATCATTTCGCACCTTGCCTTTTCTGTCCATGCCAGGCTGTTGGAATATATGCAAGCTGCTGTGTGTAGTCTGGCTTTTGCATCTTACTGGCTGTGCTCTTCTGCTGCGTGTGAACAGACGACCAGTTGTTTGTTCCTTCCTCTTTAATTTGCTCCTGGATGACCTCTACCCTTTCACTCTTGCATATCAGGCTTCAGAAACCCATACATAGTGGTTAACAGACTCCAGAACTAGATCTCTTGGGTTTGTGGTTCTACCACTGCTAGTTTCACAACTGTGGCAGTTCATAAACCTCTGTGTCTCAGTGTACTCATCTGTGAAGTGTGGTATGTTTCCTCTGAGGAAGATGTGTTATGAGGATAATACAGTGAGAACATAGAAAGGACTTAGAACGGTACCTGGCATGTAAGAGGCACTGTATAATTTTAGCCATAACATTTATTAACATGGTCTTTTTACATGCCTTCTGAGGTCACAGTGTGATACTTTCTCATGAGTAAATAGCTAGATGGGTAATCTCTGGGCCATAGCACGGAAATATTTTCAGGTTGTTTTTTTGAAAATTGTTCTCTAAAGACATTGTACCTACTTGCACTTCTACCTGCGATGTTTTTTCTCATCTTCACCAACTTTCAGTCTGATAAGTGACAGAGTATTTCTCTGTTATTTTAACGAGCATTTTCTGATGAAGAGTGAAGTTGAAAATCTTTTCTAATTGACCTTTCTTGGAATTGCCTATTAATATTCTTTGAAAACAAGATATATAAAGCTGGATACAAGCATATGAGATGAAAATATAAGGAAACTCACTTTTTACCTCTATGAAGAAGGAGCAGGAATGGAGTGAATGAATAAGACAAATGTATCTGAACGTTTTATTTTTTTAAATAACAAAAATTTAAAGAAAATTTGGAAATTTTTTATGTTATAGCTGGGTGATGAGTAGCTAGTTATGGTTTACCTTATTTGTCATTTTCTATATTTTATACAGTTTATTTTTTAATATAAATTTATTTATTTTAATTGGAAGCTAATTACTTTACAATATTGCATTGGTTTTGCCATACATCAACATGAATGCGCCACGGGTGTACATGTGTTCCCCATCCTGAACCCCTCTCCCACCTCCCTCCCCATACCATCCCTCTGGGTCATCCCACTGTACCAGCCCCCAGCATCCTGTCTCATGCATCGAACCTGGACTGGCAATTCGTTTCATATATGATATTATACATGTTTCAATGCCATTCTCCCAAATCATCCCACTCTCACCCTCTCCTACAGAGCCCAAAAGACTGTTCTAGATGTCTGTGTCTCTTTCACTGTCTTGCATACAGGGTTTTCGTTACCATCTTTCTAAATTCCATATATATGCATTAGTATACTGTACTGGTGTTTTCCTTTCTGGCTTACTTCACTCTGTATAATAGGCTCCACTTTCATCCACCTCATTAGAACTGATTGAAATGTATTCCTTTTAATGGCTGAGTAATACTCCATTGTATATATGTACCACAGCTTTCTTATCCATTCATCTGCTGACGGACATCTAGGTTGCTTTCATGTCCTGGCTATTGTATATTTTAAAAGAGAAATCAATATACTTTTTATTATCAAATCTGGTCATGATGTGCTTGTGATTCAGACCTCTTTTTGACTGGACATACGTTTGTACTTTTCTCACTTTTCCGTGGAAGTCGTTGGTTTTCTTAGCATCTCAAGAGTAGTTAGCCATAGATGTGTGTACTGGATTAGTCATGCCCTGTTGTGTAACACAAATTGAAAGATATATCTTAAAATAGCCTTTATATAAAATCAACTTCATATGGATAAAAAGGACAATTAAGTGATTTGTTATTATTTAGTTACTACATCATGTCTGACTCTTTTGTGACCCCATGGACTGTAGTCCCCCAGGCTCCTCTGTCCATAGGATTTTTCCAAATACTGGAATGGGTTGACATTTCTTTTACCAGGGAATCTTCCTGACCCAAGGATTAAACCCAGGTATCCTGCATTGCTGGCAGATTCTTTACCACTGAGTCACCTGGGAAGCCCCAATTAANGTTGAAAATCTTTTCTAATTGACCTTTCTTGGAATTGCCTATTAATATTCTTTGAAAACAAGATATATAAAGCTGGATACAAGCATATGAGATGAAAATATAAGGAAACTCACTTTTTACCTCTATGAAGAAGGAGCAGGAATGGAGTGAATGAATAAGACAAATGTATCTGAACGTTTTATTTTTTTAAATAACAAAAATTTAAAGAAAATTTGGAAATTTTTTATGTTATAGCTGGGTGATGAGTAGCTAGTTATGGTTTACCTTATTTGTCATTTTCTATATTTTATACAGTTTATTTTTTAATATAAATTTATTTATTTTAATTGGAAGCTAATTACTTTATAATATTGCATTGGTTTTGCCATACATCAACATGAATGCGCCACGGGTGTACATGTGTTCCCCATCCTGAACCCCTCTCCCACCTCCCTCCCCATACCATCCCTCTGGGTCATCCCACTGTACCAGCCCCCAGCATCCTGTCTCATGCATCGAACCTGGACTGGCAATTCGTTTCATATATGATATTATACATGTTTCAATGCCATTCTCCCAAATCATCCCACTCTTACCCTCTCCTACAGAGCCCAAAAGACTGTTCTAGATGTCTGTGTCTCTTTCACTGTCTTGCATACAGGGTTTTCGTTACCATCTTTCTAAATTCCATATATATGCGTTAGTATACTGTACTGGTGTTTTCCTTTCTGGCTTACTTCACTCTGTATAATAGGCTCCACTTTCATCCACCTCATTAGAACTGATTGAAATGTATTCCTTTTAATGGCTGAGTAATACTCCATTGTATATATGTACCACAGCTTTCTTATCCATTCATCTGCTGACGGACATCTAGGTTGCTTTCATGTCCTGGCTATTGTATATTTTAAAAGAGAAATCAATATACTTTTTATTATCAAATCTGGTCATGATGTGCTTGTGATTCAGACCTCTTTTTGACTGGACATACGTTTGTACTTTTCTCACTTTTCCGTGGAAGTCGTTGGTTTTCTTAGCATCTCAAGAGTAGTTAGCCATAGATGTGTGTACTGGATTAGTCATGCCCTGTTGTGTAACACAAATTTAAAGATATATCTTAAAATAGCCTTTATATAAAATCAACTTCATATGGATAAAAAGGACAATTAAGTGATTTGTTATTATTTAGTTACTACATCATGTCTGACTCTTTTGTGACCCCATGGACTGTAGTCCCCCAGGCTCCTCTGTCCATAGGATTTTTCCAAATACTGGAATGGGTTGACATTTCTTTTACCAGGGAATCTTCCTGACCCAAGGATTAAACCCAGGTATCCTGCATTGCTGGCAGATTCTTTACCACTGAGTCACCTGGGAAGCCCCAATTAAGTGTTAGCAATAGTCTAAGTATCATTAAGAAAATTGGTATGTACGTGTTACTGGAAGCTAACCAATTATGGTAAAACCTTAGTTATAAAAATGTAAAATTAAAATGATAACCATTCACTTTATTTAAAAATATGGAAAATATATTTGGAAAGTAATGGCATCAGAAAAGGGAAAATCTTTAACTTCTTGACAATAGAGGATAATTGTGATGTGATTAAATAATAAAATATTATATAGAATATTCTGTTTTAAATGGTTTATTGAATATGAGTTACCAAAACTTAACTATCAGTTATTATACTTGGATATCATATAAAAATGCTGTTGCTCTTAGTTTTTAGAATGACTTAAAAACAACATCATTATAATAGATTAAATGTTATTGCTGATATAAGGAAGCAAATCACATAAACACACCTAGTCTCATTGCTTGTCTCTTTTGCATGTTTCAAGGCTCTTGAAACTCACACTCAGCTCACAAAATCTACTTTAGCAGGATCTGTATGCCTAATGTTTATGGGCTGATTATCTAGCAGTCTTACAACTTCTTGAATAATTTTTAAGAGCACATATTTATTTAACAGTTTATTATCAGCCATTTAAAATCACAGTGTGTAGTTCTTTTGAATACCCAATATATTTCAAGAACTTTTTGTAAATCTGGTGTATTTCATATCTTTGTGTTGGTGAAAGCTACAGCATGTTGCAAAAGAATCTGATTCTGTTAGTTGTAGTTTTATTCAGAAGGATTAATAATAAATAATTGTTATTTATTCAATAATAATACATATTGAATTAGAAAAGTTAGCTAATTTTTATCTTAAATTTTCCCCAAGCCCTATTACGACTCACACAGTAAAGAGTCTGTCTGCAATGTGGGAGACCTGGGTTGAATCCCTGGGTCTGGAAGATCCCCTGGAGAAGGGAATGGCAACCTACTCCAGTATTCTTGCCTGGAAAATCCTGTGGCTGGAGGAGCCTGGTGGGTTACAGTCCATAGTAAGTAAGTAAGTAAGTAAGTGTTTGTCGCTCAGTCGTGCNAGTAAAGAGTCTATCTGCAATGTGGGAGACCTGGGTTGAATCCCTGGGTCTGGAAGATCCCCTGGAGAAGGGAATGGCAACCTACTCCAGTATTCTTGCCTGGAAAATCCTGTGGCTGGAGGAGCCTGGTGGGTTACAGTCCATAGTAAGTAAGTAAGTAAGTAAGTAAGTGTTTGTCGCTCAGTCGTGCCCGACTCTTTGTGACCCCATGGACTGCCACCCGCCAGGCTCCTGTGTCCATGAGATTTTCCAAGCAAGAATTCTGGAGTGGGTTGCCATTTCTTTCTCCAGGGGATCTTCCGTGACCCAGGGATTGAACCCAGGTCTCCTGCACTGCAGGCAGATTCTTAACCAACTGAGCTACAAGGGAAGCCCCCATAGGGTTACAAAAAGTCAGACACGACTGAGTGGCTAACACACACTGTAGCAAAAAGTTGTTTGTTTTGAAAATTATTATTAGATAGATATGCTTCCTAGATAGCATATTGAAAAGCAGAGACATTACTTTGCCAACAAAGGTCCATCTAGTCAAGGCTATGGTTTTTCCTGTGGTCATGTATGGATATGAGAGTTGGACTGTGAAGAAGGCAGAATGCCGAAGAATTGATGCTTTTGAACTGTGGTGTTGGAGAAGACTCTTGAGAGTCCCTTGGACTGCAAGGAGATCCAACCAGTCCATTCTGAAGGAGATCAGCTCTGCGATTTCTTTGGAAGGAATGATGCTGAAGCTGAAACTCCAGTACTTTGGCCACCTGATGCGAAGAGTTGACTCATTGGAAAAGACTCTGATGCTGAGAGGGATTGGGGGCAGGAGGAGAAGGGGACAACAGAGGATGAGATGGCAAGATGGCATCACTGACTCAATGGATGCGAGTCTAGGTGAACTCTGGGAGTTGGTGATGGACAGGGAGGCCTGGTGTGCTGCGATTCATGGGGTTGCAAGGAGTTGGATACAACTGAGCGACTGAACTGAACTGATGTGTTAGGGTGAAAATCTGTTGGAGGGATGTGGAGTCAGAGAAGGTATCCCTGGAGAAGTGACACGTGAACTAAGAAAAAATGCAAAGATTGGGTCAAGAACCTTTTTGGAAGTGTAAACAGCAAGTGCAAAGAAAGGCCCGGAAACTAGAACAAGATTGGCAAAGTTGAGCAATAGAAATGACAGTATAGCCCTAGCCTAGTGAACAAGGTGGGAAATCTTAGAAAATGTCATCAGGGGGTGGGCGGGGCCTTGGTAGAACATACCTTTTTTTTTTTTTTCCCTAACTTTTTAGTTTGTATTGGGGTATAGCTGATTAACAATGCTGTGATAGTTTCAGGTGAACAGCGAAGGAACTCAGCCATACATATACATGTATCCATTCTCCCCCGAACTCCGCTCCCATCCAGGCTGCCATGTAACACTGAGCAGAGTTCCCTGTGCTGTGCAAAAGGTCCTTGTCTGTTGTCCACTGGAAATACAGCAGTGTGTACATGCGCATCCCAAATTCCCCAACTGTTCCTTCCAGCAACCATTAGTGCATTCTCTAGGTTTGTGAGCCTCTTTCTGTTTTGTAAGTAAGTACTTTTGTGTCATTCCCTTTTAGATTCCACATACGGAGCATATCTTGAAACTTAGCATTTCTTTTTTATTCAGTTCAATAGACACGTAGATGGCCTATTTTCCAGCAAATTTTAGGTTAGAGGACTAGCTTATAATGTCATTATTTTGGCTATTTATAGCTGAAATAATTTCTGCTTTTTTGCCAGTGTCTCCCATTAGGAAAGTGTCCTGTGACATGAGGGAGCATGTAGCCGAGATCTGTACAGACAGCTGTGAGCATGCAGTCAGGAAGAACATATCAAAAAGAAGGATATTTACATTGTATTTACATTTTGCTTTAATCAAACATTCACTTATCTCTTCATTTTGTGCACAGAGTTGTTTCATCTATAGATTTGTGCCATTCATTAGAATGAGGTGTGCTCTAATCTGTCAAGGCTCAGGCATGCCTGTAGAGTTGCAGATGACTCCTTGAAACCCAACCTCTGACACAGTTGGCTATCAAATAATCAAGCTAAGTGAACTTTGCTGTAGCTGAAGATATAAATTGTCAGACCATACCCTTTTTAAAAACTGTCATCAATTCGTTTAAATGCAGTCTATCTGTAATTTCTTTCTGAGATATATCAGACTCTACAGAAAGAAATTTCTCTATTTACTTGAACTTATGAATTTAGCCTGAAGTGATCAAATTTAAAAACAAATTCATTATTGCAGTGAATTATTTGTTACTCATTGCATATGCATCGGGGTTTATTCTTCCAGAACTGAGAAGAAAACGGTTTGTATTGTTGTAGCAAAAGTATCCAGCAGTTAATAACCATTCAGTCTGTTTAGTCCTTGATTGCTCTGTTTTATTCTTACTGTCTCAATGTACATGTATTAAAAGTGAAACTAGCATTATAAAATACATTTTCCATGTGAAATGGAAATTTTTTCTCATTTTCCCATTTTTTCTCAAGGAAAAAATACTATTAAAAAATAGCCTTGGCCTGAGCTCCTTTTTACTGCACCAGCATAGAGCTGAGTTAAATGCCCAAGAGGGGATCACCTTGGTCCACACGCAGCTCTTCATGGTGCCATCTTGTTGGCAAGGACACCAGCATAGGGATAGATGGGGAAGTACCTAGGTACTGAAGCTCCTTTGCAGACAAAGACAAAATAATGAGTAACACTTCCTATTCACAGCAGAACAGAAGGGTCTCTGATGACTTTAATCAGTATTCTTGGGCAAGAAGTAGGGATCCAGCAACTGTCACCTTTTTGGGGTCCTCCGTGGTCATTTCATTGCCTTAAGTGCTTCATATATTTTAATTTAGCTTCTGCATTTCAGATTGGTCATGGAAATTCATTTTTAAAGCTTGATAAACAGACAAGTTCCAAGGCTCAGCTGGCTTAGTCAGTCTTGAGTCTTTAGAGTATTCTCACTTTCATAGCAAATGTCATCAATAGGATTTATTATACTGAAGTACTTTCCTCTTCAATAAAATGTAGGTTAGCATTTTCACTGTGCCTGGTTTTCATGCATGGTTGGATAACTTTAAATGCTGGTAACTGGTGGAAAGTAACTGAATCAGAGCAACTGGGGATGGTGGTGTCACTGATTCTTGGAAATCATTTATGGTTACAGATTAGAATGGATTCTGCCGCTGCCTGTCTCTGTTATGCAAACATCAAGTCCAAGGATCACATGATATTGAAAAAAATTACTGAGCTTCTGCAAAACTTTTTTTCTTAACTCTTTCTTTAAATAGTTTCATGATAATACCCTGTTTGCAAAGTCCATGAAACAGTTGAACTTCCTGGCTGCTGGGTTTTAACCAAAATATCTCAGAGGGTGCACTCACTGGCTTCATTCATGGGAAGACGCACAGCTCTGTTGGGTCATCATGCTGCCCAGACCTGCGGGGACAGAGTATCTCACCTCTAGCCTATTTGGGGGACAGATCACTCCACATACCTCTCTGTGTTTATGTTCTGTATGCTACCTGACCCTTAATAAGTAAAGCATCCCTTACCTGGCCAAAAGCAACAAAGTTGGAAAAAAACTTGGCTGAATCAGAAACTGGTTATTAATCTGCCTCTTCCTGTTTCCTGGGGCCCGACTTCAGGCCACGATGCTTCCTCGCTGGCCTTGACCTCAGCTCCCATCTAGCATGTGAATTTGGACTTTGCTGTCTTTGCCTTGGAGAAGGAAATGGCAGTCTACTCCAGTATTCTTGCCTGGAGAATCCCATGGACAGAGGAGCCTGGTGGGCTACAGTCCGTGGCGTGACAAAGAGTCGGACATGACTGAGTGACTAATACACTCTCTGCCTCATTTCACTCTCTTCCTTTTGTACCCTGCCACTAATCTTTAGACTCCAGATTACTTTTGGATTTTCTTCTTTCTTTGAATGGACTTTCAGGTTTCCCCCGGCTTGATGTGCCTATCCACTCCATCTGCTGGTCTCTCACTCTTCATTCTTCCAACTTCTCCCCCACCATTGCCCCATCTTTTCCACCTCTGAACAGTCTGAAATCAAGCGTGAGCTTCCTCCATCTCAGTCTGATAGAATTTCAGCCAGCGAACCTTCCCCCACCATCTAGGGCACCTCACCCGTCTGTCTTCTGTCCACCAGGGGTGACACCCGTCGCCACTGGTTCTCTAGGAGAAGGAGTTCTTACTATGGATTTGTCCTAATGGATCCCCCTGGTTGCCTTTCTTTGACTCACCTAGTCCTTGCACTTTTTCTCAGCATAACTTTCATGTTGGATAAACAATAAACACGCACACACATACTTCTTTCATTTACTATTTTAGTAAGTTTTACCACCTAGCGCTCATTTCAGATCATTCTACTCATTTTGTTTGATCTTGTTAACATAATGGTAAACAGAATGGAATAAATTTTACTAGCAGAAAGTCATGCTTTAGAAATGTCTCCTGTTAGGTAGGGTTGTTTCCATTTATAGAGGGATTTCGTAGTTCTCTTAATCTACATTCAGACTGCTGTTATTCTTTTCTTTGATCTGGAATTGGCCTTCTCAGACTTTAGAGTGAATATGGATTTGTATACAGAACAAGTAAACAAATATGTATCTTGTATTTAATGGGCAAAATCACCCTCAAAATATTCCTTAAGCTTTGGCCCCTTGGAGAGTTTTATATATATATATATTTAACTTAAATCATTTGCCAACATTTAAAGAGCAGGACATTTTTTTAAAAATCCAGATTTACAGTGTCAAAAAATTTTTAAATCTGGTAATACCATTACTTTGCATTGCTCTGTGGCAGCTGTTTTTTTGGCACCAAGGAAGAGCTGCCCCTTGACATGGGGATGTACTCACTGGTTTGACACAATTCCCATCCTGCAGGCTTTACTCACTCACATTAGCTGCTGGGCTTTATAGTATAGAGGGGTTAATTTCTCCTTCAACAAATGCCCCCACCATAAACTACCTTTTTCCTCAGGAGATGCAGTAATATAAAGTTTTCAGAATCCATTCATTTTGTCATTAGGGCATTAGACGTTCTGCCAATCAGGAACTCGAATAGCTCCCATTCAGGGTTCTCTCCGGCCAGTGGGTACAAATAGAAAAGGTGTCTGTCAGTTGGTTTCATGAGGGCTTCCCAGGTGGCTCAGTGGCAAAGAATCTGCCTGCCAAGGCAAGAGACACAGGAATCGTGGGTTTGAACTCTGAGTCAGGAAGACCCCCTGGTGGAGGAAATGGCAACCCACTCCAGTGTTCTTGCCCAGAAAATCCTGTGAACAGAGGAGCCTGGTGGGCTACAGTCCATGTGGGTCACAAAAGAGTCTCATATGGCTTGGCAACTGAGCACACAGTTGGTTCCATANCGGTGGCCCAGCAGTAAAGAATCCACTTGCCAGTGTAGAAGATATAGGTTTGATCCCTGGGTCAGGAAGAAGGAAATGACAACCCACTACAATATACTTGCTGAGAAAATCCCGTAGACAGAGAAGCTTGGCAAGCTACTATCCATGAGGCTGCAAAAGAGTCGGACATGAGTTAGCAACTAAACAACAACAACAAATCAAAAATACAAATATTTCAATTATAGAATATTCCAAGATTCTCTGTATGCTAGATAATCAGGCATCACATGTGAAATCAGGTTTCTGGAGGGAGGAATCTAAACTCAACAACCCAGAAGTGTTGACAGTATGGACCGTATGTGTTTATTCACTTTCAGCTTTTGGGGGGATATTGCAGTTTTTGTGTGCCTAGATTTACAGATTGTGTTTCTAGCTTTAACCAAAATAGTACTCACAAAAGGATCAAGAGCCTTAAAAAGATTCTTGCCGAGAACCTACAGACTGAAGCTACTACTCATGACGCGATCATATGTTGAAGCTGGTACTTCTAATACCGACCCTTCCTTAACTGCATTTAGAGCAAAAGTCAGTGGTATTTTAGTCAGGTATCACAGAAACCCCATCGATGAAAATAGATAATTTCCAAGTGGACTATTGAAAAGTACATACACAACAATATCCTGGAAGAAGAACTTCATCCTAAGTGTTTATTCTACTTTGAGAAAGTAAGCATTGTGAGTGTGGTACGTGCTACAGTCTTTGTGACCCTGTGGACTCTAGCCCATCAGGCTCCCCGTCCATAGGATTCTCTTCTTTTTTGGCTTTCCTTCCAATTTAGGTCACCATAGAGCATTGAGTAGGGTTCCGAGGGAAGGATTGTTAATAGAGAACTATAGCATCTTAAACAAATTTTATAATGATTTTACCAAGGAAAGTAGTTATAGCTGTAAAATCCGTGTGGCTTTATTTTTAAGTGAGGTTCTTCAGGAAAAGAGGTTAAGTAGCATGATGAGAATTCTATTTTTAACATAGGTCAGTTCTTTCATGTATTGACAACATGACCCTTTCNGTTAATAGAGAACTATAGCATCTTAAACAAATTTTATAATGATTTTACCAAGGAAAGTAGTTATAGCTGTAAAATCCGTGCGGCTTTATTTTTAAGTGAGGTTCTTCAGGAAAAGAGGTTAAGTAGCATGATGAGAATTCTATTTTTAACATAGGTCAGTTCTTTCATGTATTGACAACATGACCCTTTCAGACAGACAACTCAGCATTTACTTTTTGAACTCTTTCGTATTCTGTAAACATTAGGAAGGATCAGTTTGCCTCTTGATCCAGCAATTCTCATCCAGGCTTTATGTGCTGAATCTCTGATCAGTTACCTTTGTTTTTTCAAAAATCTCTTAAAAGGGATGATTTGGATCTGTTCTTGTAATGTTTCCATAAAAACTAAAAAAATTAATCTATGTTTTACATACTGGCTTCCCTAGAAGGAGAATAAAGTTTATTTTAGCTTGTGAGAATTTTTATTAATATAAAACATATAAATTACACAAAAGTTGACCTTGAAACTTCTCACTTGTTATATTAGTGGTTTTAATATTATTGCAGCTGAATTTCAATCAATATTAAATATATAATATTTCCTCCACTTATTTACGGATTTTTTTTGGGGGGGGCAGGGCTTCTGCCTTCTTAGCTTTCTGAATCTCTAAAAGAAGATACAGTTTTTAAATCTGAAATAGTATCATGGACTTTTTTCTGCTTATCCTCTTAGGAAGTTAATTAAAATGGGAACTGTCTCAGAGCCCACAAAAAAGCATCTTCCCATAGCTCAGATTGAGGGCACACTATGCATAAGAGAATGATTGCATAGTCTCCTGTGGAAGCAGCCCCATAGTGATCAGAGCTCTGAGTCTGCAGTGCAGCTCCCTGGATTTATGTCTTGACTCAGCCAATTCTCAGCTTTTTGCTGTGGGCAGCTGACTTAATGAGCCAATCTCAGGAAGCTGGTAGAAGCACAAAATGCAATAATAATAATAATAATAGTATATAAATGCCCTCACAAGATGCCTAACACATGGTAAGTACTTCTTAAGTAAAAGCTGTTATTATTGTCATTATGATTGTGGAGAGGACAGACCCTTGTTAAAAGGGGTGTTTAAGGAAGGAACTATATACTTTTATTTCCCAAAAAGACCAGTGATGTGTCTTCCCAGGTGGTTCAGTAGTAAAGAATCCACCTGTAATGCTGGAGATACAGGTTTGATTACTGGGTGAGGGAGATTCCATGGAGAAGGAAGTGACAACTCACCCCAGTATTCTTGCCTGGGAAATCCCATGGACAGAGGAGGCTGGCAGGCTACAGTCCATGGGATCGCAAAAGTTTAGCTACTAAACAACAAATACATACACACGTGCACACACACACACACACACACACACACACACAGATATCCTCACAGTTATCCTAGCTACTTATTGTCATTATAAAGTTGAAAATATTGAGGCACAAGAAATTTAACATTCCTGAGATCTGCTGCTGCTGCTAAGTCGCTTCAGTCGTGTCCAACTCTGTGCAACCACACAGACGGCAGCCCACCAGGCCCCCCCGTCCCTGGGATTCTCCAGACAAGAACACTGGTGTCGGTTGCCATTTCCTTCTCCAGTGCATGAAAGTGAAAAGTGAAAGGGAAGTCGCTTAGTCGTGTCTGACTCCTAGCGACCCCAGGGACTACAGCCCACCAGGCCCCTCCGTCATGGGATTTGCCAGCAAGAGTACTGCATTGGGGTACCATTGCCTTCTCTGAGCACTTACCCTAGCCATCAGGAAATTAGCACTTTCATGGATTTCACTCTTAACCTAAACATAAGCCTAAATTTGTACACTTTTCACTGCAGTTATCCTGGTATTCAATACTTACCATTTTCTTAATAAGAATGTTTACTTTTATGATTTGGTAAAAGTCATCTAACTAATTGGGCTTCCCTGCTGGCTCAGTGTTAAAGAATCTACCTGCCAAAGCAGGTTCAATCCTTGGGTCAGGAAGATCCCCTGGAGAAGGAAATGGCAACCCACTCCAGTACTCTTGCCTGGGAAATCCCATGGACAGAGGAGCCTAGTGAGCTACAGTTCCTGGGGTCACAAAAGAGTCAGACACAACTCAGTGACTTAAACAACAGCATCTGATTAGGTCTAATAGAAGTTTTACTTCTGAAAACGGTAGCATTGAAAAATTAGTTTTGGATTTAATGACTGATATAGAATTAAAAATAACTCTATAATAGTATCCATTATAGTAAAATTTCAAGACGTGTTTTTAGAATTTTTTTCTTAATTGCAAGGAATATAAACTTGATATGGGAAACCTAGGTGTCCTTCATTCAGAGTTTTTTAGCTCTGTGCCTTGTAAGCCCTATTTGTCACGACTCATGCATCTCTTTCCGTTGCTGAGTAGTTTGCTAAATATATCACAAAGGGTAAGCTTCCTTTCTGTAAAACCTCATTTTAAACTGAGTTCCATGTGAGCGTCCACAGGGAAAACCGAGGGAACCCAGAGTCACTTTCAAGTGGTTTTTATTCATGTGTTCATTTTATGTGAAAATCTTTAGAATTAGTCGCTCATAGATGTGTGATACTTTTGTCCTGCCTCAGCGTGATCATCTATGCAGGTGGATAGCATGCTATAATGCTTTGTCACATGACATGGATCTTAAAGTTTTCATGAGACCCTCTTAGCAGTTACACTGGCAGTGAACATCTAATTCTTTATTAGGTATGCAGTGTAGTGTGTGGAACTATGATAATGGATCCAGATTTAGCTGAATAATAACCTTACTGAGGTTTTACTCTGTGCCAGCTACTGTGCTAAAGCTTTCCTGGAGGTTGTCTCATTCAATCACAACAAATCTTTGAGTGAGCTCCTCTTATCGTCCCTATTTTAAGAATGATAAATCTGAGGCTCAGAGAGTTTATTCAGCGCGTCTAAAGTCACACAGCTGTTAATTGGTGATACACTGCTGCTGCTGCTAAGTTGCTTCAGTCATGTCTGACTCTGTGCGACCCCGTAGACTCCACCAGGCTCTCCTGTCCCTGGGATTCTCCAGGCAAGATACTGGAGTGGATTGCCATTTGCTTCTCCGATGCATGAAAGTGAAAAGGGAAAGTGAAGTCGCTCAGTCGTGTCCAACTCTTAGTGACCCCATGGACTGCAGCCCACCAGGCTCCTCCATCCATGGGGTTTTCCAGGCAAGAGTACTGGAGTGGGGTGCCATTGCCTTCTCCTGGTTGGTCCTTAATTCCAGACCAAGGAATTTGTATGTTACACATAGTGAAGCATAACTGTAGTGTTTTAAATAAAATATAGGAGAAAAATTTGTAAACATGACTCTTTTATCTAGTAATTAGTAAAAGAGATTTTCCCTCCATTTCTCATTGGTTTTCATTTACCAACAGCTGCTAGATTCTTTTCATCAAGTTTTTAGGTCAAGTGATTAACAATCTTTAAACAGACCTTTAAATCTACCAGATAAGTTTATTTATTAACAACAGTAAAAACAAAACAGCCTGTTTTCCAAGAAACCTTTTCTAATTAATAGTAGTCATATGATCATGATATTTTAATTACCCTCCAAGGTCTCTTAAGAGACAAATTCTCCAACTAACTGTTAGAATACTTATAAACAAAAATAATTTAGTGTTTGCCTGTGTGCTCTCCTCAAAACTGAATAAGTTGTGTTTTTTTTTCAGTTGTGTATATATAAACATACATACATATTTCCAGTTATATATATATATATACACACACACATATATGTATGCATATATTAATGTATATGTATATATTACTGCATGCCTAACTCACCATCCAGTGCTGACTCATGGAATCCTTGTCTCTCTCCTCACTTCTCTGCCCCACTTAACAAAACTGACACCAGCCATAATTATTAAATAGAGAAAAAGTCTGGTGTTCATATCTTGAAGAATGCAAAATGATCTGATATTTCTCTGAACTATACAGTAATCACTTGGACTCCCTAGGCCACTACTGTCATGTAGTTTATTCCTGTAAAAATATTCAGTGTATACTGTGCTTAAAATTTCTCCAAAGACTCCTTTTGCATTGGCAGTGCAAAATAACAACTAAATAATACCTTGGGAATTTTTTTAAAAGACATATTTTTTGGATTCTTTTCCATTGTAAGTTATCATAGGATATTGAATACAGTTCCCTGTATAATAAATCATTTTTGTTTATTTTATATATAGTGTTGTATATTTGTTATCCCCCCTTTGGTGAGTGTTGTTTGTTTTCTAGTCTACTTCTGTTTTGTAAACAAGTTCGTATGTATTATCTTTTAGATTCCACATGTAAATGATACTATATGTTTGTCTTTCTTTGTCTTACTTTACTTAGTGTGATAATCCTTAGGTCTGTCCGTATTGCTACAAGGGCTTCCCTGGTGACTCACACAGTAAAAAATCTGTCTACAATGGAGGAGATTCGGGTTTGTCCCTTGGGTCAGGAATATCCCCTGGAGAAGGGAATAGCTACCCACTCCAGTATTCTTGCCTGAAGAATCCCATGGACAGAGGAGCCTGGCATGGGGTTGTAGAGTCACGCACAACTGACTTACTGACATGTTGCTACAAGTGTGTCAGACTTTATTTTTTTGGGCTCTAAAATCACTGCAGATGGTGACTGCAGCCATGAAATTAAAAGACGCTTACTCCTTGGAAGGAAAGTTATGACCAACCTAGATAGCATATTCAAAAGCAGAGACATCACTTTGCCAACAAAGGTCCGTCTAGTCAAGGCTATGGTTTTTCCAGTGGTCATGTATGGATATGAAAGTTGGACTATTAAGAAAGCTGAGCACCAAAGAATGGATGCTTTTGAACTGTGGTGTTGGAGAAGACTCTTGAGAGTCCCTTGGACTGCAAGGAGATCCAACCAGTCCATTCTGAAGGAGATCAGCCCTGGGATTTCTTTGGAAGNTTTTCCAGTGGTCATGTATGGATATGAAAGTTGGACTATTAAGAAAGCTGAGCACCAAAGAATGGATGCTTTTGAACTGTGGTGTTGGAGAAGACTCTTGAGAGTCCCTTGGACTGCAAGGAGATCCAACCAGTCCATTCTGAAGGAGATCAGCCCTGGGATTTCTTTGGAAGGAATGATGCTAAAGCTGAAACTCCAATACTTTGGCCACCTCATGCAAAGAGTTGACTCACTGGAAAAGACTCTGATGCTGGGAGGGGTTGGGGGCAGGAGGAGAAGGGGACGACAGAGGATGAGATGGCCGGATGGCATCACTGACTCGATGGGCGTGAGTTTGAGTGAACTCTGGGAGTTGGTGTTGGACAGGAAGGCCTGGCATGGTGCAATTCATAGGGTCGCAAAGAGTCGGACATGACTGAGCGACTGAACTGAACTGAATATTCCTGTGTGTGTGTATGTACCACATATATATTCATTCATCTATTGATGGACACTTAAGTTGCTTCCAGATAAATTGAAATGTTTGCAATTTTTTTTTTGCTTTCTTTGTTTTTCTTTTAACTTTGATAAATTTAAGTATAGTTAAACTCTTTTTAATATTCACTGTAATTAATTAGTGGGAATTATTCCCTAGAAAAGACTAGTTATGAGGACAGTACAGTAATCTTAGAAAATATAATGTATTCAACTGTAGCTTAGCATAACTTTTAAAAATTATTTGTTATAGGGTATTATTTTTAAAGAGCAAATACAATTTTTAAATAACATTCTGGTTTAAACAGATATTGATGTTAAAATATCATGTTGAAACTTGTGTTGAGTGAGTGTGGAGTTTGGCTTGAGAATTCAGTGTTCTTTTTCATTCTCTAACTTAATATTACTTATTAATCTCTGTTACCTTTGGTCAGATATCTGGGGAAGAGCCACATGAATGGAACATGATAAAGTCCATGACCTTGTTTGTTTGTTTTTTCATTGTGTCTGAAGGCTAAACTTTCTTAGAAGGGCAAAAGCATTATGGAAAACATGAATGCTGACTGTCAGATTGATAGAAAAGGGGGTGGAAACAAAGTAAAAAAAAATACACTTTAAATTCTAAAATTAGCCACTGTTATCAATGTGCTGCCCACCAGGGGCTGTTGGCTGGCCCACTTTTGGGAGGACCCTCCCCCTCCCACTGGGGTGCCTGGGGAGGAGGAGCCCAGCCTCCTGATCACAGGCTTTGCCCTTATAAGTATATTCTGTGGGCGTGGTTCATCCTTAGGCAGAAAAATTACCAAGATCACTTTCAAAGAGAAGATTGGTTGATTTCAGTCATAAATGCACACGTAACTAACAGTTCAGCATTTTATAGTACGTTCAGACTCTCCTGATTAGGCTTTTGTAAGTATGGCCATACTTAGCAGCATCATTTGTCCATATTTCCTGCCCTCGAATATTTCTGATGCGCCTGTATTTGGGGTTGACAAGTCATGGTTTAGATGGGCATGGGCCAGGAATATTAACCTCCTTGTGTTGCCCAGGAGGTTTTCTCTGGGTTTGGACTAACAGCAGAGCTTGGAGAGCTGGAGAGACGTGGAGCTGGTATTTGGATGTGGAATGCTTTTGGCCTCCACACAGTCTTTGGTTTAGCCACTTTGTTACATTTTTACGAGATTGCTTCTAGAATCCCATTCCAGTGAGTTAATCGAAAGTCAGGATTATAATTTAATAAGGCAATGGCAATTAAGAAAAACAATGTAGACTTAATATAACAATTTTTATTAAATTTGAAGTACTGATTAAGGTGATTTAATAATATTTAAATCATCTATATGATTTTAAAACATTTGAAAATATGAAAGTATTTTGAAATTGATAACATCGTTATACAGAATATAGAGAAAATGTAAATTCTCAACAATTTTATCACCAATCAATCAATTGATTGCAATCCTTTTGTGGTGGATCCTTGGCATTTAAATATTTAAGAAGCTTTGCAGGTAGTACGTGCACCCTGGGGTAAAGAACTGATGTTTTATGTAGTTTTACCTACAATGGACATGTTATTTTACATTTTATTTGTGCATACCATTTTACTTAATGTTATAGCAGATATTTTCAATGCTTCTTCATAGTCTTCAAATTTTTCATTAAAATGTCCGTATATCTGTGTTTCATAATTTCTGGAAATCATTCTTATAATGTGCAGTGTTTCATGTGTAAGTCAGTAGAAAATAGTGGTGCAGTATCATTTGATTTCTGTTGGATCATTTCCAGGCCAAACTGGAGAGAATGAGTAATAAACCTTGCTGTTCATCATTGCCACATCGCTTTCATAAGGGATGTAGCAATCTTAGTACTGTCAGCAGTGAGTGCTTTCACCACGGATTTCCTGGAATTGGGAATTATCATTTACTAAGCATATGTTAAATCGGCATTATTTTGGGGACTCCAAAAATCAGAAGATTAGGAAAAGTGCTGTAAATAGCTACATTTACAAACAGAACCACGGGCAATTCCCTGGCAGTAAGGGAATGTACATCATGCTGTGTCTGTAATCAGATTGATAGAGGTACATTATTCTAATTTGAAAATGACTTTCTAAATCATTACCAATAAAAAATGTTTTTAAATGAAAATTACCTATAGCAGCCCAGAGTAGATGAAAATTAGCTATCATGACAAATGCCAACCACAGTCACGTGTTAGCAGTTGGGCTACTCAAAATAATCAAATCAGATCGTAGTAAATCAGAACAAAATGAACAAGTGAAATCAGCTGTACATTCCTACGGTTTTTATCAGGCTCTGAATCTGACACACTGTTAAAGAAATTAGTTTCAAACCTGGTAATTTCTTGAAGAGAACAAATTTCTTTCCTTACAAGAAAAACCACCTAGAGTCTCATCTTATTACCCCTTAACTATGGAAAGCATACTTCCGAGCACAAAGAAGGTTATTGGCTAACAATACATAGAGGTGCAGATGTTCAGGGAATGTCTCTGAAGTTTTGAATTAGACGCCTCTTCTTCCCCTTCCTCATCCTCTAGCATTCCCTCTCTTTCTCATCATCATCGCCATTAAAACTCCTAATAAAGGTGCATTTGTCAAGGACTGTACTGAGTATTCTCTGCCTTGTTTTGTTTCATTTCTATCATAGCTCTTAGAGAGACGTGTTTATTTCACCGTTTCATTTTTCAGATGAAGAAACTGAGCATAGAGAGAATAAACACCCAGTTCAGGTGATAGGACTAGTAAGAACAGAGGCTGGAATTTGACTGAGACCTGTCCCAGAATCCATCCTTCTGATCCCTGTAATCAGATGTCTAAGTAGACTTTCTGAGACTGGCTCACACAGATGCTGTGATTTGGGTGCTAAACCATTCCAGTCTAGGGGCTATGCAAGTGAAAGTCACTCGGTCGTGTCTGACTCTTTGCCATCCCATGGACTGTATACAGGCCATGGGATTCTCCAGGCCAGGATACTAGGGTGGATAGCCTTTCCCTTCTCCAGGGGATCTTCCCAACCCAGGGATCGAACCCAGGCCTCCCGCATTGCAGGCAGATTCTTTACCAGCTGAGCCACAAGGGAAGTCCAAGAATAGTGGAGTGGGTAGCCAATCCCTTCTCCAGTGGATCTTCCTGACCCAGGAATTGAACCAGGGTTTCCTGCATCACAGGTGGATTCTTTACCAACTGAGCTATGAGGGAAGCCCAATAGAAGGTGCTAATTCCTGTAGGAAATTTTCCCAGAGTTTGACCCACCTCTGACTCCTTGACTTTCAGGAAGCCTGCAGTGGGTTTATGATGTTTACTAGACTAAACAAAGGTTCAGGTTCAGAAAGAAATTATCTAAAGTTCTCTTTATCAGAGGCTGCTGCTGCTGCTGCTAAGTCGCTTCAGTCGTGTCCGACTCTGTGGAACCCCATAGATGGAAGCCCACCAGGCTCCGCTGTCCCATCCAGGCAAGAACACTGGAGGGGGCTGCCGTTTCCTTCTCCAACGCATGAAAGTGAAAAGTGAAAGGAAGTCACTCAGTCATGTCCAGCTCTTAGTGACCCCATGGACTGCAGCCCACAAGGCTCCTCCATCCATGGGATTTTCCAGGCAAGAGTGCTGGAGTGGGGTGTCATCGCCTTCTCCATTATCAGAGGCTAGTTCTCTTTTATTAACATTCACATGAGTAGGTTTGAATCTTGAGGCTATTTTGTCTGATTTTTATCTCTCGCATCTTCCATGTGTGTGAGTCACCAAGTTCAGTAGGAGAGGTAGGTACAAAGATGAGTGTGGAAAGACTGCAGATTTTCAATGTAGCTATTTCCAATTTTGAAATCCAGCCCCACTAATGACTATTTTTGTAACTTCAGACAACTAAGTCATTTAATGTCTCTGTGCCTTGTTTTTTTGTTCTTCAAAATGTGTTTAACGGTAACAGGTTTGCAGGGTTTTATGGAGACTGACACATCTGTATATAAGTTTTGATATAGTTTCTGATACATGTAGGCTCTTACCGCCAGTGCTTTTCACTCCACAATGATTATTTAAGATATTATTTTACATTTCCACTTCTAATATTACTACAGCCAAGGCTTTCCTCTCTTCATTTCTTAGTTAGTGGAACATATACCAGCTACCAAGATCTTTTCAAATAATCTTTTAATCATGTGTTTCCCTGATAGCTCAGCTGGTAAAAAAAATTTGCCTGCAATGCAGGAGACCCCAGTTTGATTCCTGGGTCAGAAAGATCCTCTGCAGAAGGGATAGACTACCCATTTCAGTATTCTGGCCTGGAGAATTCCATGGACTACAGTCCATGAGGTCACAAAGAGTCGGGCACAACTGAGCGACTTTCACTTTCCTCAGTTTAGGGACCTGATCAGTCTGTCTCCAGGTCAGACCATCTGCCTAGTGTGGCTTTCTCTGGCAGGGATTTCAGGATATATATTGTCTAAAAGTACTAATTGCAACCCATTTTTTCAGCCTTAGAAAAGAAAAGCACATTTCCCAATATAGTTACTGCTCCTTATTTTTCCATTTTTCCATTAATTTCTATACATCTGTTTTTTTTTCTTTTCTGCCATAATACAAGCTTTTCTAAAAGTTTGCTGTCTTTGATCTTTAAAAAATATATATTGATTTTAACATGACTCTTTTAGACTGACTGATGCCTTCTACATCCCAGTTTCTATCTGTGCTTATTCTTTCCATATTTATCATTGTACAGACTTTCATTCTGTCTCCCTCAGCCTTCTCGTCTTGAGTCCTAACGATTGAATTTGTCAGACAGCCACTGCAGTACCTCTTCCATCCTTGTCAGCATTTTATTTGATTCCAGACATTATTACACATCAACTTTTACATGCATGACAACTTTTTCTTTCAGGTGGATTATGATGCATAAACTTTTGCTTGGGCGCTCTGTCTGTAGCAGCATAGGGCTTTGAGGAAGCAGCCTTCAAGGACCGTACAATTTTGTATTCATCTTTTAAAGCTGGCAGAAAGTTCATTGTTCAAGCATAGAGTTTGGGCTAGCTTCTCTGAAAGCTTTTTTTCTGTTCAATTTGCCTTCTAAAGATCATGCCTCGATTTTTTGGCTACACATAAAGCATTGTAAACTACCCACTCTCCCAAATATCAGATCAGAATCTCTTTTTCTGCTTTTATATTTCAGCTACTACTAGCATTCTTCCTCTCATCCATATTTAGAATGACAGAATCAGAAACGACCATGAAACTCATCTGGTCCAATCGTTTCCCTTTTGTCCAAGCTTGCACCCTTCTTCCTATATCATCTCTTGTATACTTCTTGACAATGACTCTGTATTCCCAAACACCAGTGAGATCAAAAATCTTACCCAATCATAATAGCGGTTTATTTTGATGATTATAGGGATGGTTGTTGTTCATTGTTGTTTAGCCTCTAAATTGTGTCCGCCTCTTTGTGACCCTGTGAATTGTAGCCCACCAGGCTCCTTTGTCCATGGGATTTCCCAGGCAAGAATACTGAAGTGGGTCTCCATTTCATTTTTCAGGGGATCTTCCTGACCCAGGGGTTGAACCCACATCTCCTGCAATGCAGGCGGTTTCTTTACCACTGAGCCACCAGGGATTAGACGGAATTAGAAATTTCAAAAAGAAGTATAAGAGAAAATTATGTTGGGAAACAAAATTTCTCTCTCTCTCTATATATATATATATATTCTGTTACTATAAGTTCAAATTTGAAATTAATTTTTTATCAGAATCTTATAGCGATTATAATTTTCAGTAAGAAAAAAACAGCTAGAATTTGAAAATTGATGTTCTTCCTTGAAAGTCATCTCTTATCTTGCTAAAATATACTACAATTATTTAATGTACTTATCTGTGAGGTTTAGTTTAAGTTTCGAGTTTAGCTCCATTAGAGGAGACATATAGAATAGCTGGAGATCACATCGCTACTAGAATAAATAGGAAATATATTTTGAAAGAGGATTATTTTGCAATACTCTTGAAAATTGTTTGTTCACTTCTTGAATAAAAATGGTATTTCTTCCCTTCACAGTCAGTTCTTACTTTTCATTATTGTAGATTGTGCTGTCCCCTGGAATTTATGTAATTTTATCAGAAATGGGACTAACTTTTAATATGCTAATAGAGAATGAGTAACACTTTATAGTTTATTCCTATAGCCAATCTGTTTTGTTAGATGAAGTTATGATCTCATTAGTATTTTTTCTCTATTGAAGAAGCAAAAATTATTTTTCTCATAAAATAATTATGTTTCCTATAAACTGAAAAATTCAACAGAAGTAGTGTAGTCGGTGTTTAAAATGTAAACATGAAATTCTTGTCTGTTAATTTAAAAAATCTAACTCAGCTTTTCTGTACTTATTAAAATTCCTCTTATAAATGTCGTTAACAAACTGCTATCTGCCAAATTCAATTGTTTTTCCATTTCTCATCTTTGATACTGTTTATAGCATCCTACTCTGTGAAACTTTTTCTAGCATTTTAATTACTTTCCAAAATTCTATTGTGAAACACGTAAACTATTAAAAATGTGAGTATTTATGTGCTGCCTTCCAGTTTGATAAATGAAATAGTATCAACAGAGTTCAGGGTTCCTATGTATTCCTCCCTGATAGTAATTTCCTCCCTGCCCAGATAGAAGTTATCAAAGATTTGGTATTTACCATTCTTATGCATTTTTTTTTTTTGGAGAAGGCAATGGCACCCCACTCCAGTACTCTTGCCTGGAAAGTCCCATGGACGGAGGAGCCTGGTGGGCTGCAGTCCATGGGGTTGCAAAGAGTCAGACACGACTGAGCGACTTCACTTTCACTTCTCACTTTCATGCATTGGAGAAGGAAATGGCCACCCACTCTAGTGTTCTTGCCTGGAGAATCCCAGGGACGGGGAGCCTGGTGGGCTGCCGTCTTTGGGGTCTCATGGAGTTGGGCACGACTGAAGTGACTTAGCGGCAGCAGTGGCAGCAGCGGCAGCAGCAGCGTGCATTTTTTTATACTTTTATTGAACATGTGTACTCCTACTCAGTATGTCATATGTCACGTTTTTGTGTTTTAACATTTATGTAAATGAGATCAGTGTGTGTGTGTGTGTGTGTGTGTATGTGTGTGTGAGATTTAGCATCTATTTTTGTATTTTTCACTTGTCATTGCTTTATGAGCTTTGTCCTCTCTTTTATTTACTTAAACTTCTGTGAGACTGTTTTTGGTTTTCCCAATGACTGCCCTACTCATCTTCTTTGGTTGGACTGTCCTCAGTTGGTTTTATTCTCAGGGTCCTGTAACTGTCAGCCTTCTCTTTTTTACTGCAAAGCCTGTCTCTGCACCTCTTACCTCCAGTGACTTCTGCAGAGCTCTTGTATTCTCTTGAGATTCAGGCCTTGTTTGTCTAAAAACTTACTGGATATCTGCAACAGGATATCCTGCAAGTACCGTCAACTTCATCCCTCAGAAAGTGAGTTTACTCTCTTCTCCCTAGCCCTGAAATTCCCTCTAATATCTCTTGATTTGAATAAGGGTACACCATCAATCAGCCTTGTGGTTCATACAGTTTAATTGGGTCCTTCTGTAATCCCTAGTGTTCCTTACTCTTCACAGCTACTTAAATCACCAAATCCTCTAGAGGCTGAAAGTAAAAACTAAGCTACTTAAACAAGACACATATTAATTCAGGTACATAATAAGCACGGTTTAAGCCAGTAGAGTTTTGTGTTATTTTGTGTTTTTCTCATTCACCCAGTTTGAAGTGAGTGCTCAGGTCAGTGGACAGCTCTGATCTGCACAGTTCATTTGAGACTCAGTCTACAACAGCTCTCCCATCTTCAACATGGGATTTCCAGTGTCACCGTTCCAGCCAGTGTGAGAGGGGCTGGTGGAAGCCCAGGGTCAAAGATGGATTCTTAAGGAAGGCCTAAGTTGTTCACATCACTTAATGTCCATGAAACACAGTCTCTAAGTAGGTTTAACTCTGTACTGTGAAAGCCTAGGAGAATGGACTTTGGTGAATGGTCCCATGTCTGGACCACATATAGCTTCTTGCATGTTTTTGGGGTCCTCATCTCCACCTTATTGAAATGCCACTGCTGTAGTCCAAGGCTTCATTGTCTGTGAAAGTGAAGTGAAAATGAAAGCTGCTCAGTCCTGTCCAACTCTTTGCGACCGCATAGACTATACAGTTTATGGAATTCTCCAGGCCAGAATACTGGAGTGGGTAGCCTTTCCATTCTTCAGGGGATCTTCCCAACCCAAGTCTCCTGCATTACAGGTGGATTCTTTACCAGCTGAGCCACAAGGGAAGCCCAAGAATACCGGAGTGGGTAGCCTGTCCCTTCTGCAGCGGATCTTCCCGACCCAGGAATTGAACCGGGGTCTCCTGCATTGCAGGTGGATTCTTTACTAACTGAGCTGTCAGGGAAGCCCCAATAGTTTCAGCATCTCTAGCTTAAAATATTTCAGATAACTGTTTCCCTGGTTTTGTTTATCTCTTCCAGCCCATTCCCTGTACTAATGTCAAAATTAACTTTCTAAAGTATTGGTGTGTAATGCATAGTATAATGACTATAGACAACAGTAATATGCTATAATCGTCAAACTTGCTAAGAGACTAAAATTTAATTATCCCAGCCACTAAAAAGAAATTATGTAGTAATATAGGTGCTAATTATCATTACAAATGCAATAGTATTACAGTATATAAGTGTACCAAAGTAACGTGTTGTACACCTTAAATTTACATAGTGTTATGTGTCAGGTATTTTCAGTAAAAAAAATTAACAACAACAACAACAAAAGTCCCATATCCCCCTGGAATCTCTATATTGCTTAGTGAATAAATTCCATGAGGCATGACAGAAGTATAAAATAGGCCCCCCCAGCCTCAGGTTACTTCTGTGACCTTGTCTCCTGGCACCCTTTTCACATATTCTCTACTTGGAACACCTTTGCTAGCTCATTATCATGTAACTGTATTATGTATTTTCATCATTGTATGTTTTTAATTTTGAAGTTTCCTGAAACTGGAGCTCTTTCTCCCTTTAGCCTGTATAGTTGTCACCTCCTATCAGTGGCTTTCCTAGATAACTTTCCTTTGAAGTACAGTTAATTAGTGCTTTACCTGTGTTGCCAAGAATTTAAACCTTCACTGTTCAGAATGTGGTCTGCAGGCCAGTGGCCCTGGCATCAGCTGGAGACTTCCAAGAAATGTGGAATGCTGGGCCCAGCCAGACCTACTGAATCAGCATCTGCATTTGTAACTAGTAACCATGAGATCTGCTGGTCCACAGGCTTTAGAAATATATATATATATATATATATATATATTTGTTGTTGTTGTTTAGTCGCTAAGTCGTGTCCAACTCTTGCAAAACTCCATGGACTATAGCCTACCAGGTTCCTCTATCCATGGGATTTCCCAGACAAGACTACTGGACTGGGTTGCCATTTCCTCTTTCAGGGATTAAACTTGCATCTTCTAATTTGCTGGAGGGTTGTTTACCACTGAGTCACCAGGAAAGCTCCTAAATAGTGACCTGTGTGTGTGTATGTATCAGGTTCTTGATGCATTGACAGGAACTGTATCTTGTCCAATGTGGAGTCCTCAAAAACCTCGGCAGAGCATCTGTTACATAGTGGCTCTCAAGACATTTATACTGAAGACCAGGTTTACATTTCATCTTGTCTTCTCTGGAGATACAGTGTCTTAAGAAATCATTACCTAAAATTAAAGAATAAGGGAAGCATTATCTAAAATTTAAATATATTCTGGAATGCACACACACACACACACACACACACACACTGCATATATGCACGCACAACCAGGAAGCTGAAAGGTACTGCTAGTATTTGTCTTTTTATTTTGCTGTTTATGACCAGGTACATCTCTAAATAGCTTTTGGTCATGAGTTGGTCCAGTATAGATTATACTGCTCTGAGTATATTTAAGTTACTGACTAATATATAGATATATGAGTATTTTTTTTTCTGTACATTGTGAAGGAAAGTAGAGTGATGACTATGGGCTACAAAAACATTAAAAATCATTTTTAAGGAAGGTTTGTATTTTAGCTCATTTGTTCGTCCATATTCTCCTTATCGCCAAATTCAGACTTAAATTGAAGTAGGGAAAACTGCTAGACCATTCAGGTATGAGCTAAATCAAATCCCTTATGACTATACAGTGGAAGTGATAGTCAGATTCTAGGGATTAGATCTGACAGACAGAGTGCCTGAAGAAATATGGACGGAGGTTCACGCATCCTACAGGAGGCAGTGATCAAGACCATCCCCCCAAAAGAGAAATGCAAGTAGGCATTACTGCGGAGGCCTTCCAAATAGCTCAGAAAAGAAGAGAAGCGAAAGGCAAAGGAGAAAAGGAAAGATACTACCCATTTGAATGCAGAGTTTTGAAGAATAGCGAGAAGAGATAAGAAAGCCTTCCTCAGGGATCAATGNAGCCTCAAGCATCCTGTATCCTGCATCAAACCTAGACTGGTGATTCTTTTCTTATATGATATTATACATGTTTCAATGCCATTCTCCCAAATCATCCCACCCTTGGTCTTGTACTTTTATGAACCATTGCATTTAATGGAAAAGAGGAAACACTGTGGTTTCAAGTTTAATTATAATAATTTTACCTAGATTTGAAAGAAACATTTCTCATGATGTGAGACCCTATATAAGATAGATTACCCAACTCAGTTAGCAGTTGCATAGCATCCACTGTGGACTGTGTATGGTGCACAGGGCCAGGGATAAAGAGTACCTGCCTTTGAAAAGGGGAAAGCAAAACAGGTTGATTTATTACAGAGTGTCACTGCTAAAATATGACTTCTGAACAGGTGCCATGCGAGCTCAGAGAAGCAACCACTGCATTCATCCCAAGGTGACTTCGAATAGATGGTAGCCCAACTGATCATGCAAAGATTAGCCCTGTGGGCTTTTGGTGGGTCAGTTGAAGGAGGAAGAGAAGAGGCGATGCCGGCTGCAGTGTGTCCAGGCAGAGCAAGTAGCCTTGGTAAACACGGGCAGCTCTGGTAGAAGGTGTCCTGTGTTGACGGAGAAAGAGATCAAAGTTCACTTTAAGATGACTGGAGTGAGTAGAAAGTAGAACTGGGCCAGAGTGCAAGGTGAAACTGGACTGGTAAGCAAGAGCTTGTCATCAAGATCCAGGTGTCGAAGAAGCTTGTGATTTTACCATTGATGGGGAAACAGTGCAGGTTTAAGAGTAGAGAGGTGATAGGAAAGGAATCAGTTATGGGAAAACTTAGCCATTTATCCAAGAATATAGGTAACCCACTTAATGGAGCTTCTGTAAAGTTCGTGTCTTTTATTTTTAGTTCAGCAAATTGATAAATATCACTGGGCGAAATGTTTAATTTCTTAAAAGTGATATGATTTTACTTAGAAATTGGTGAATCTTTTAAAATCACAGATTGTAAGAGTAACTTTTTGCTCTCATCAGTACTTTAGGGCTAAATTTTATATAATGATTAAATTGATGTATGGAAAGTAGAGAAGATTCAGCAACGTGCAATGGACAGCACAATTTCTGAAGAGAAATATTTCAGTAACTTGCCATTTCTTCTTCTTTGATTAATTTATAATTAGGTGTGTTCCCTTGATGGTGGACAGATAGGAAAACACTATCTCTGAATCAGCACATACTTGAAAATCTTTGCTATATACCGACTGAGAGAAAAATCACTGACAATTTACCACTAATCTAAATTTGACCGGTTGAAATCTTAACACCTTAATTGAAATTGGTCATAAAATAAGTGGTTCAGAGGANTTTATCATTAGGTGTGTTCCCTTGATGGTGGACAGATAGGAAAACACTATCTCTGAATCAGCACATACTTGAAAATCTTTGCTATATACCGACTGAGAGAAAAATCACTGACAATTTACCACTAATCTAAATTTGACCGGTTGAAATCTTAACACCTTAATTGAAATTGGTCATAAAATAAGTGGTTCAGAGGAGCTGAGGTACAAAGTTAGAATAGGAAGGACCTTAAAGAACTCTCACTTTATGTTTTTACTTGACTCATGTGGTTTTATTTTCCTTCATCACATAAATTGTTAGAAATTTTCCACTTGCCAGAAAGGGTTTCTCAAGCACTGTTAGACAATTACTGAAAAGTTAGTCCTTTATTTTAGCTTATCTTCCTCATGGATAAATCTGTATGTAATCGTTTTAACAGGTGAGAGAATTCAAGGAAGTGGTCATTTGCTCGGAAATGAGTTTGCAAGGCTGTGAATTTGTTTTCATTAGGAGTATGATTTCCCATTTCATTTTCACGTGAAAGGTACTTTTCCACCTTGTCACTTCTACATTGAGCAAGTCCTCCCACTAGGAGGCGCTCTTTCCAAGCTCATTTATCAAAGCACCCTGAAGACTATTTCCCGATAAACCTTGTTGGGGTATTCACTTTTTCTGTTTCTAAGCTAAAGATGCTAACACACAGTCCTTTTGTGCTAGTGAAAGCAGGCCTTTTTTATTGTTGTTAAAACAACAATAACAAAAACTTCCAGATGTTTTGGTTGGTACCTGTTTCTCTAGGTATTGTTTTGTGGCCAGAGGTGTTTAATTTGTTAGAAAAATGCAGTCTTTTTGATTTCACATGTTCATTAAAAGTTTTAATAATGCCTTTAAGATCATGATTCTTTCCCCAATATTTTTTTCTCTTAAGTAAAAACATAGATCCCTAATTTTATCTCAGTTGTGAAACGTTGAGGATATTAAGCCATAATAGAATGCAGTGTTACAAAAGGTAATCAGTGATTTGTGTTAAGAAGAGTTTTCAGTTTCCTAAAATCATCAGAGACTGTAAGGATGGTGTGTAGCATATATACATAAAGATAAGTACCGTTGAGAATTACCACCATGGAGAACGTTTTCTTAGTGGCATGTGAAAGTCAGTCTCATTGGGGCTGGTCCCATGCTGCTATAAGCAGGCCCCTTGTCATAGGAGGCACATAAAATTAAACTAAAGTCATTAGTGGTGTCAGAAAAAAAATCACACTCTGCATCTTAGAGAGGGTAATTAATACAGCTATTTAATTTTCAGACAATTTCAAACTTCTGTTATTGAAGAGAATAACTGAACATTTAAAATCGAAATTGGCTGATTTACCTTAAAAAGCATGGGTTTNGTCATAGGAAGCGCATAAAATTAAACTAAAGTCATTAGTGGTGTCAGAAAAAAAATCACACTCTGCATCTTAGAGAGGGTAATTAATACAGCTATTTAATTTTCAGACAATTTCAAACTTCTGTTATTGAAGAGAATAACTGAACATTTAAAATCGAAATTGGCTGATTTACCTTAAAAAGCATGGGTTTTCAGATTTGTTGTATCAGGGTTAGAGACCTGGCCCCATGTATTCATTCATTCAGTGCAGACTGTTCTATCCCAAACTTTGTTAAGAGCAATCAACATAAGGACAGAAATCCCTTTACTTGTGTTTATATTTGGTAGCGGTGGTGGCAGGGCACAAGGGTGCGTAGCAGCTTACAAGAAAAAAGGGTAAAGCTCTTAGAAGAGGACTGAAAGTAGCAGAAGCTGAGCTATTTCATACGGAGAGGCGGGAGAGGTCTCTCTGAAAATGTATCATTTGAGCAGAGATCTGAAAGAAGTGAGAAAGAAGGTCACACACAGGACTAAAGGAGAAAGTTTCAGACAAAAGGAAAAGCAGGCACAGTTCTGTGGTTTATTCTAGGAACCGTCAGAGAGCCTGGGCCTGAAATGTGGAGGAGGGTGTTGGCAGAGGAAGACAGGGAGATGAGAGAGGGCCTAGTAGAATTTTCCTTCCAATGAGATGGGGACCTCGTGGGTGGGATTTGTGCAGAATGGACTCATCTGACCCAACTTTTCACAGGGTCACTCTAACTTCCAAGGTGAATCTCAGCTACATGGGGCTGGAATGAAAGAGAGAAAATTAGCTTAAGTGGTTTTGCNCCTAGTAGAATTTTCCTGCCAATGAGATGGGGACCTCGTGGGTGGGATTTGTGCAGAATGGACTCATCTGACCCAACTTTTCACAGGGTCACTCTAACTTCCAAGGTGAATCTCAGCTACATGGGGCTGGAATGAAAGAGAGAAAATTAGCTTAAGTGGTTTTGCAATTGTTTAGGCAAGAGATGATGGGTTCTTGATGAACCTGAGGAAGTTCCTTAACTTTTCTGAGGCTGTTCCCTCCTGGTGGCAGGAGATAATGAGACCGATGTATCAACTTGTTTTGAGGATTAAATGACAGAACATGCTGGCTTCATTTGGCTAAGGTCCTGTAGAATGATTCATTCAGAAGGTCATCTCTTTGAGTTTTATATGCATGGATCTTTGAGTTTTACTATATGCATGGACATGTGCACACACACCCATGTGTAATATCCTGTATGTGTATTTCACCCAGTCAAAATCATGTCTTTGATTATTGTAAGAGTCAGTCTACTTACTGTTCTCTCAGTCTCCTTTCTTCATCAAATACATTTATCCACATTAACTGTATTTCTCAACAAAGTTCTGAGTATGTGTTTCTTTGACAGTACACTCCCAGGTCCCAAACCTGTGATGATCCCCTGTAGCTTTGTCATCGACTCAGTGGACATGAATCTGATCAAACTCCGGGAGATAGTGAAGGACAGGGAAGCCTGGCGTGCTGCAGTCCACGGGGTCGCAGAGAGTCAGACACCACTGAGCGACATAACAACAGTAACTTTAGCATAAACTCAAAACTTTTGAATTCAGTTATTTGAAGTCTTGGATATTCAGTTTCCTTCACCCACTGTTGAAGCAACACGAGCCTGCTTGCTAGTTCCTGTAAAGGCCTTGTTCTTCGATCTTCTTGTGTTTGATTTAGGGCCCTTCTACCTAGAATGTCCAGGGCATGCATCTCAATTCCCCCCACACACAGATATGGAGCTAATGTGACTCTTATTTGATCATAGCCGGATCGAGCCCCATTCTGCTAGGGTGTAGAAACTTCATCTGGCAGTTCTGGGCTCCCTTGGCCTTTTCCTGTGGCTATACTTAGGTCCTTGGGGACTCTTGTAATTGTAAGCCACTGGGGGCAGGAAGGCAGGGACATCAGTCTGGTCCTCTGTGGAGATCCCTTGGCAATAACATGCTGCCTCGCATCTCAGATGTCTGCCACTCAGCTGCTCCAGAGTCAGAGACTAAAGCTCTCCCTTCTCTTCCCTCAGGGGCGAGTAGTTCTGAGACTTTGCATCTCCCTGCAGTCCCCTGGGCCTTGAATGCTAGCAGTGGACTGTGGGGGATTAGCTGTGACTTACTCAGGCAAGTTTTGCTCTCTAGTAGAGAGAGGAAAGATTGATTATGCTCTTGAGACTTTTGGAAGTTCATAGTGTTGTATGTTCAGCAGGAAACCATGGGCATATGATTTGCTAATAGTTCTTTTGTTATTGTTTTTAGTTATTAATTCTGTGGGCACCACAGAATTTACACCTTTACCCCTATACACCTGTGATGTGTGTTCATGACAGGAAGATGTACTGAGCTTTTATAGATGGATGTCCAAATGTCCTGTGTCTTAAAGCAGTGTTTCTCCGAAGATGGGTGGAAAACCAAGTCTTATCACGGTTACTTGTTCAAAATGTGTTTATTCCAGAATTTTTCACTTGGAATCTTTCATGATGAAGACTGATAGTTTGCATTTGTAATGAATTTCTAAGGTGATTCTTTTATACCCTAAACTTTTTAAACCATCGTTGTAAGTTGAGAGAAAGACAATGGCCATAAGACAGTGTTCTTCCAAATAACCTTTTTGACTTTCCTCTGGGCCAAGATATTTTGGACTATGGATCAAACAGAGCTAATTACTACTGGATTATTAATTAGTTTATTATCTGTTTATCTCCAACATAGATTGTACTTTTCTTTATCTCTCACATGTATACAAACATTTTGTCAGTATCTAAATCTAGATTTAGATCTATACTTAAGAATTTTTTATCTTTTTATGATTTTTAAAGTGCTGTCAATTTATCTATAAATCTCTTTCCATTTTCATACTCAGATTGTTTATTTGTGCCTCTTTTCTTGATAAGCCTTTCTGTAGGTTCATCTGTTTTATTTATATCTTCAAAGAATCAAGCTATGGTTTTGATTATTGTCTCTGCTTTTTTCCAGTAAATGTTTTTTCTTTATTATTTATTTTTCTACTTAATGTTTACTTTTTAATTAGTTTTGAATTAATTTATCTCTTTTTAGTTTTATAAATAAGTACAATTAAGTCTATAAATTTATTTTTCATGTCACTATAGCAGCTTTACAATAAAATTTGCTAACTTCATTTAGTTCTAAACATTCTGTGATTTTCATTTTAACTTTAGTTTGAGAGCACAGTTTTTAAAGGTTTAAATGTTTTCTTTTCCTATTGAATCTTCATATTGTAGTATTGGGTCAAAAGTGGAGTGTATATGACATCATTTTGAAAAAAAATTTGAGATTTTAGCAGGAATCTTGTACATAGTCAGTTTTTATAAATATTTTCTGTTAACTTGCCAAACTTTTTGTTTGTTCAGACTCTCTTTTATTCTTGTTAGTTTTTTATCTGCTTGATCTATCATATATCTGACAAAAATGTTTTAAAGCTTTTATTTTGACTGGGTATTTCTCACTGTCTCCTTTGAATTCCATCAGGATTTACCAAATATGTTTTAAGATTACATCAATATTTTTCATATATTTTGATAGTTTTTCTATTATAAATATCCTTTTAATGCTTTTTTCTTTTAAATTATATATTTGTCTGTTTTCTGTTTTAAGCATATTTATATTATCTTTTTCATACTTTATTTTCAGCCTTTTATGTGTGTTTTTTTTTTAATGGGATTCTTGTTAAGCAATAAATAGCTTGATTTTTTTTAATGAATTCAAGTATTCTCTTTTCTAATGAGTTTAGGAGAAGGCAGTGGCACCCCACTCCAGTACTACTGCCTGGAAAATCCCATGGATGGAGGAGCCTGGAAGGCTGCAGTCCATGGGGTCGCTGAGGGTCAGACACGACTGAGCGACTTCACTTTCGTTTTTCACTTTCATGCATTGGAGAAGGAAATGGCAACCCACTCGAGTGTTCTTGCCTGGAGAATCCCAGGGACGGGGGAGCCTGGTGGGCTGCCGTCTATGGGGTTACACAGACTCGGACATGACTGAAGTGACTTAGCAGTAGCAGTAGCAGTAATGAGTTTAGTCCATGTAAGTTTGTTGTGATTACTGATATATTAGATAACTTATGGCTNGAGAAGGAAATGGCAACCCACTCGAGTGTTCTTGCCTGGAGAATCCCAGGGACGGGGGAGCCTGGTGGGCTGCCGTCTATGGGGTTACACAGACTCGGACATGACTGAAGTGACTTAGCAGTAGCAGTAGCAGTAATGAGTTTAGTCCATGTAAGTTTGTTGTGATTACTGATATATTAGATAACTTATGGCTTTATGTTTTCTGTTTATTATCTTTTTTTATAATTTTCTTCATTTTTTCTCCTTCCCTGTGTTCTGGTGAATTGATAATGTTCTCTTTAACCTCTTATTTTTTTCTGATAATTTGGAAATTATGGATTGTATTAATGTTTATCCATAAATTTTAACATGTATTATTTGTGAGAAGTTTAGCAATATCTATAGTTATTGTCTTTCTCCTCTTTGTAATTAGTCNGGGGACATCAGTGCATGCCACCTGCAGTCCTGTCTCCTGTGAAACATTCTCGTTTCTCTTTATCCCACAGGAGCTGAAGTTTCTGATGCCTCAGCATACTTACAGACCCATAATCCAACAAGATCACTACTTTAGCACCTGCCCAGTTTCTTGATTTTTATTCCTTTCCAGTTCACAAAACTATTTGATTATATTTGATGCTGGCTATAGTTTTTACTCTTCCTACCCTTAGAAAAAAATTCTTATCATTGGTCTATAGAGTGGACTTTTCCTCTGTGAAGCTATTGTGAATCTTAAGTTGGAAGTTCTGAACTGTTTGAGCAAGAGGAACAAATAAATAATTTTATTTGTTATCATTAAGTAATGTTTAATGTTCATTAAGGCAGAAGTAGCTTTTTTATTTACGGACTTTTATTCTACTTGTGGAACTCATTGCTCTGCAAACTTCACTTTGATTGCCTTGAAGCTTTTCTTATTTAGATTGCCTCAATTTTGGCACTGCTTCGTTTTGACTTACAATTTGTTGCCAAAAATTAATACACTATCCATGAGTATTGAAGAGTATGCTTTGGGGATGGAAAGTATAAGAGCAAGGCTGGCAATGTTTCAGTGTCAAAAGAGATTATTTTATTAAAGGCTTCCCTACTGAACACTTCTAATAAAGATTTTTGTGAGTTACTCTGGATAATGTTACTCTGCTTCCTCAAACAGAGCCTCTGTTTAATTCTCCACTCTTTGATACTTAATTGTGTACCTATTATATGCAAGCCACTGTNATGGAAAGTATAAGAGCAAGGCTGGCAATGTTTCAGTGTCAAAAGAGATTATTTTATTAAAGGCTTCCCTACTGAACACTTCTAATAAAGATTTTTGTGAGTTACTCTGGATAATGTTACTCTGCTTCCTCAAACAGAGCCTCTGTTTAATTCTCCACTCTTTGATACTTAATTGTGTACCTATTATATGCAAGCCAGTGTTCTATGTATAACATAGGGGCATGTGACGGCAGACAAATCATATAAAATCTCCATCTTCTTGAAGCTTACATTTCAGCTTACTTTTAATAATAGCTTTGAGTTGGCAGCATTTCCATTAATCAGTAAACTCTAAGGAATTGGTTATTATGTACAATATTGGTTAGAGCAAAGCAGTTGTTGCTTCAAGGTTCACTTTTATTATCTTTCTACCCAGGAGTTATGTCCAGAGGAACTCAACTGATTATTCTTGCCACATGCCTGAAACAGGGACACAAGAAATACCACCCCTATCTGCCTGTGCTGTGTCTCTCTCTATATATTTTCTGTTATAATTCTATTGTGGCAGAAGACCACCAATTATTCTATTGCTATTGTTATGGACTTAAACGAAGGAAATCCAGGAAAAGACAGATAATATATTTTGTCTAAATATTAAAAGTTTGTCTAAAAATTAAATGTGCCACTTGTAGAAAACCACACTGAAACCTTCCAGCTTGAGAAGCAAAGTTAACTAAGGTGATGAAAAAAACCTTGTTGTCAGTTTAAGCCATGATACTATGTTTTAAAACATAGTAGTCAAAGAAGGGTCCCCTTTTTGATGAGGTACAAGATGTGGATCAGAGTTTCTCTCATTAATTAGTTAGCTGTGTGAGGAATAACACTTAAAAGCAACTCTAGGGTACTGGTTTTCATTGACTTACTCATTTTGTTCAGATTTGCTGCTGTGATTAATGAATTTTTGAGCAATGACGATTAGGTTAATTTGAGTTCATTATTCAAAACCAGGGCTTAACAGATGGAACACTAAACTGAAGGTCAGGAAATGTGAATTCTGTTCTAGACTCAATGCTTACTTTCCATGCAATTTAAATTTCTTCCTGCCTTGTAGAGATACTGTGGATTAACATTATTGTGAATGAAATACTTTAAAGGACTAGAATATAAAGTACTGTGAAAATATGTGTGGAACAAAATTATCATAATTGAGAGAAAAAAACCTTCTTGTTCACCTTGGAATAATACTTAGAATTGATAAACAACTTTTCAGTGGAAATTTAGATACCATGCTCTATCAGAAGAATAGCTTTCTTCTCCAAATTTTAAAGAATAATCATAATATTTAACATTTGAATAGTGATTTCTAAATTTTTAAGCACTTTCTCATTCTAACTTCATATCACACTTACAAAAGCCCTGTAAGATAGACCACATATGTATAGCCTCATGAAAAAAAAAGACAGTACTCTTTTCTTGTGGGACTTAAGAGTAATTGGACACATTTATCTTATCCTTTAACACCAATGTCAATTTAGAATTTCCCCATAGAGGCCAGGGATCCTGTAACTGTCACATCACCTCTTCATGCAATTCAGAAATAACATATTTTTCAAGCATACAACTTGATATTCTGATTTTCCTAAGACCTTCCAAACACCACTGCTGTCTTTCTTCTCTTAAGGGCTGTTCTTGTAAATAGCTCTTAGCATTTACTGTACACTAGCAAAATAGCAAAGGAACTGCAGTTATTTCAGAAAAAGAATGTAAACAGACTAAGAATCTACCACCCTCCACTGAAGGGATGGGATGTAAATCTGGTCCTGTCTTATCCAAGATATGAGCTACTCTAATTTTGTGATGTACAGAAGCCCAGTCAGCATTCAAATGATTTCACAAAAGGGAAAACAGATTATTTGTATCATTTTCTACTTTTCTCTAAGAATTCACAGTAAGTTGAAAGGCCACAGTTAGTTGGCATTTACCCTGAATTTATGAGTCATCCATGATTTCGATGGTGTTACATCGTATTCCAGTTGGAGCCATCGCTGGCCAAAGGAGCACGCAGAGGAGGATTAACTGAGCCTCGGTGTGAAGCTCTGTCTAATTGTAAACATGTACGCTGGGGACAGGCAGTCTGGGATTTTGTATACACGGTCATGACTGTTGGCACAGTGAATTTGCTTCTGAGATGAAATTCCCAAAGTAGAGAGGAAAATGTGTGTCAGAAGCTTGGAGACGGGCCTTAGAATGTGCTCAGTGGAGATATTAGGTCACCGGACTCAGTTTCTGAAGTGAGGTCCCCATCTCTAAGCCCTTTGGGGGCCGGTCACACAAATGAAGACAAATACAAGGCAGTGGGGACACCAAGAGCACAGGCCCTGCTAAGGGGAGCTTACATTCCAGTCATTAAAGACGCTGCACTGGCCAAACAAAGCAACGGCCAGGCTAAAGGTCACTTTCCCGTGTGTCCCGCCTGCTGTCAGGCCAAGTTCAGCTCTCTCAGCCAGCTTAGCCTGCGGGAGCCCATTAGATTTCTCAAGTGTGTGTCAGCATTTGAGGGGCTCCGAAGCCTTGACTGAGAGAGTCACTGACCCTGTCACGTTGCCTTCATCTTTCCTCTGTTCTTCCCTCCTCTTCCTCCTACACACACACACACAAACACACACACACACAGACACACACGTACACAGATACACACACACACAGTCACGGCAGGCTTAGAGATACCGAAGCCTGACGCCAGAACTCTGCTCATACAGGCTTGTGTATTAGTCTACAACTCCAGAAGGGCACTGCAGTTAACATAGGCTGGCAGTTTGTTTAATGTAAGTAAATAATACGAGGTTTTATTTTATCAGAACATAATACTTATATGCTTTAAATTGCTTTTTAATTTCCTTTGGATTATGATAATGGCGTGCACTTAATTCTAAAAATAAGAATTGCTTTGCAAGAGTTTACTTCCTGCAGGTATTGCTACAGAAGGGACATATTCAGTGCTTCAAATGATTGATTCTAAAACCAGTGCATTGCTTAAAATTATGCCACTGTATCAGTGACATTTTCCAGGTTTCTCTTTTTTGGATGACTCAGGACTGTTCTGTTTATGCTTCCTGTCTGTTTAGTGGAAAAAACAGGAAAAGTTACAATATTTGAATGAACTTTGCTTGGATTCTTTGCAAATTCTTTATATATACATTTCTGTAGGACTTCATAAACAAACAGAACATTTATACAGAATGACTTATGCTCAGCTAAGGGTTGAAAGCTATTTACTACCAGAACCAGGAGAATAGAGGAAATATAAATATATATGATAATGAATAGTAACTGTGGAGTTATTGTTGCTTTAGATTAATGCTATCTGTTCAGATAATTAAAACCTTAACAGGTTATTCGGTGATGTTTTTTCAGTTTAGGGGTTAATTGCAAAGCTGCACGGAAGCAAAAAGCCATGCTCTGTTCTAACTCAAACAAAAGCCCAGAGAAACAGAGGAAGGATGCTGCAGAGACTGGAGCCAGCCAGTTTGAACCGGCACTAGTTAGTAATGACAGGGAGAATCGAGGTGGGACTGGCAGAGAGGAGGAGCTCACAGAAGGGAAATTACATTCAGCCCGAGCCTCGTTTCAAGGTTCACTGTGAAAGCCATTTAGAAACTCTCATTTCAATGTGTGGTTACGGACATAATTTCTTACAAACTTCTGACTCTTCTGTGGAAGAAGCACAGAAATAACTGTGTGATAGCCAAGCTTTATGTGCTTTCCCCCTGGGATTTGCTCCTGTTTTCCCCTCTAGTTTGGAGCAGAAAATGAATGCTAATAAAATCCTTAATTTGGAACATTTCCTAAGGACACAAAAAAAAAAGCCAAATATAAATAAAGCCTGCTTTTAAAGAATTCCTAAGAATATTGTGCCAAGTAAAATCACTTCTTTTAAATATTGTAAGCAAACTTCACCATCCAAAGCAAATGAAGCTTTCCTTCATTTGTAAACACAGACACACAGACACACACAGACACACACAAATTACAGTATTGTAAAATGTGCATCAGGGTTATCCATTTGCTCCAAATCAACAGGGACAGGAAATCCTCTGTGAGTCTTAAAGTTACAAAAAAATTTCTCAAGAAAAGGAAATGAAATTGGTTGATAGTAAATGATCAGTCTTGTGGAAATGTGTAATACATAAAGCTTTTTTTTTTTTTTTAATGAGAACGACCTTCAGGAATGAGTTAAATTGAGTGGGCAAGAGTGTGGATATGGAGCTTCTGGCATATTTCAAACTCATCATTCCCAAATCAGTTCTGTCTCATTAATTTTGGTTTTACTACTACCAGGCAACAGTCCAAAACCATTTAAAACCTGCTAGATGGTTTCTGCTCTAGGAGTCACTGCCAATCTAGTCCCCCAGCTGAAAATACAGGGATTGGAGATAGAATTGGGAGAATGGTCTAACCCACATTCTCAGCCACACAGATATCTTAGGAATTTAAAGATTCGACTTCAGAGTCGACTCTCATGCAGAACAAGGGTAGTCTAAATTCAGGTGCATATGAAATAAAAACCATAGCTAACTTGACATCTCATTTAGCAGAAGCAATCCAGGATTAACTCATGGGGTTATAATNGGTCTAACCCACATTCTCAGCCACACAGATATCTTAGGAATTTAAAGATTCGACTTCAGAGTCGACTCTCATGCAGAACAAGGGTAGTCTAAATTCAGGTGCATATGAAATAAAAACCATAGCTAACTTGACATCTCATTTAGCAGAAGCAATCCAGGATTAACTCATGGGGTTATAATGATTACGGAAGTTAAAATATGATGATGCAATTGGTTTTTAATTTTGATAATGTAATTGGTTAATCCAAGGTAGTCTAATAACCTTATTTTAGCCACTGATTTCAGTCTTTCTCCTCATAAAGCCTTGTGTTAGAGTATTTGCAAGAAAACTGTACCCTGCTTTATTCTCTCCACTCTTTGTTAGCTATTTCATAGTAAAGAATTGTCTGAAAATAGGAGGATGAAGCCTAGAGCCTAGCGAATATAATCCAAAAGTGTGAATAATTAGAATTATTAACTAACCCACCTTTCTTTGATGATGACTCATTGAGACCATTCACTCATCAAACACTTTATGCAACTAACCATGAATATTTTAAGAGTTAAGTGCTAAGAGGAGAACAAAGACATTCATGAAAACACTGTAAAACCTTTGGCTTAAATATATGTACTTGATAATTAATTAACAATGCCAGTCAGCATTCAATTAAGAAAACTTTAGCAGACATAATAAGGAGTTGGTTCTAGGAAAGCAATGGGCCACATATATTTGGCTTAAGTGTCATAACGTTTGGCATTCCCTGGAGGAGAGGTAGATTTGACTAAAAGAGAGCTGAGAAAGAAAAATGAATATGAGATATTTACAGAAGAATGAGGAGTTTCTCAGAGTTAATGGTAGGTTCTGCGTTTGAGACTAGTGAGAGGTTTAAATGTACAGATAATGCAGAGTCCGGTTGGAGATTGTAAAGTTAATTTTTATAGAACAAGACTCACAAACCCAAATGCCTAAGGAGACCAGAAAAGCTATTTAAGTGTGGCCCTGGGGACTATGGTAACTGGTAAATGTATGCCCTTTCTAAGTGGAAGCCATTACCCAACTCTGACTAATCATTCCCTATGGCAAGGACTTTTGACTTATTAAGAAAAATTGAGTATCTAAACTGTTGTGTGAAATATTTGGATTTTTTAAAAGCACGAAGCAGATCAAGCAAAAACCTACCCGAAAGCTGATTTTAGCCTATGATACTACAGCTACAGTTTGTGTAGGAAAAGATGAGCCTTGCAGCTTTTTTCATCCAGCCAGAGACCTGATGAATATTTCAGGAAGGTTTCACAGTGGTTGCCTCTAGGTGATATTGAATCACAAAGAGCTACAGCCTCCAGGAAACTTTTTCTTCCTCTTCTTCAACTAGGAGCTACAGATAATCACTAAGACTTGAAGACTGATTAAGCTGGTTTTCACACGTGTTTCTCTAAGGTGCTTTGGCCAGGAGGGAAAATTGTAGAATAGCTCTTTAGTACTAGCCTTCTTCTATCTCATAAAAATGTCCTTTGTCAGCAATCTCTGCTCAACCTCTAGCCATACTTCGCTTTTAATTGCCAAAAAAACTGAACACTGAGGGGTGGATGGGTGAGCGGATTGGGCAGTTGGTTGGTTGTTTTGAGGCTGTTCTGAGAGCTGGGAGGTATTATGAAAGCTGTAACCCCTGGTCTTTAAATCTGAAGTCTTAGAACCAAGTCTCAGTTCTTCTCTTCCTGGTCTTCTCGTCTTGGACAAATCATTCATCTTATTGAGCTTGACAGACCCTGCTCCATCCTGGGAACCATGGCACATGCTGTGTCCTTGGCTTGCAAACCTCTCTTACACTTACCTGGCCACCTCTTTCTTGCCCTTAGGGCTTAGTCGCTCAGTCAGGTCTGACTCTTTGCGACCCCACGGACTGTAGTTGGCCAGGCTCCTCTGTCCCTGGGATTCTCCTGGCAAGAGTACTGGAGTGGGTTGCCATGCCCTCCTCCATTCTTGTCTTAAGATGACAGCCAAAACGTCAGTTCTTCAAAGAGGCCTCCCATGGGCTGCCCATCGAAAGGCGAGCCTGTGCTCGTTTCCTAGGGTTGCTGTAACAAAGCACCACAGTTGGGGCAGTGTAAAGCAGCAGAAATTTATTCTCTCATAGTCCTGGAGACCTGAGATCAGAGATCACAGTGTCAGCAGGTCTGTGCCCCACTAAAGACTCTAGGGAAGAACCTTTCCTTGCCTCTTCCAAGTTTTTGGTGATTTCTAGCGACCCTTAGCATTCTTGACTTTCAGCTTTTCACCTCTAGTGTCTGCCATCACATGGACTTCTTCCCTGTGTGTGAGTCTGTTTGCATATGGTCCTCTTATCAGGACTGTCATTGGATTTAGGGCCTGCTCTAAGCCAGTGTGACCTCATCTAAACTAATGAATCTATAAGACCTTGTTTCCAAATGAAGTGTNTTCTTGACTTTCAGCTTTTCACCTCTAGTGTCTGCCATCACATGGACTTCTTCCCTGTGTGTGAGTCTGTTTGCATATGGTCCTCTTATCAGGACTGTCATTGGATTTAGGGCCTGCTCTAAGCCAGTGTGACCTCATCTAAACTAATGAATCTATAAGACCCTGTTTCCAAATGAAGTGTTCCAGGTAGTTATGAATTTCGGGGTCCCACTATTCAAACTAGTAGGAGCCCCCATTTATTTTTTTTTTTTAAATGCAATTCCAAAATGCCTAAGCAACACAGTGCAAGAACTTCCCTGGTCAACGAACTGAATTTCTTTTTACCCAAAAGACAGATTTTTCTTCTCCCTTTTTTTTCTTTAGTATTCTAAGCAGGTCTGAAATACCGTTATTTAAGAACGGTAGAAGGAAGAGAATGCAGGTTCTGAAACGGCATGGAGAAGGTCAAAATGGTCTATTCTTTTCACAGGTGTATTTATCCCCTGGATAAAGGAGGACGGTGTTGCAGGGTGAATGAGAACCCATGTATCTGTCCTGTCTTCCTACCTCATCAGTTATCAGTGTTGTTTTACAGCAAAATAAAGTTAATATACATATAGTTAGATAAGCATGATGATATTAAGCAAAAATTCATGTAAAATTCACATGGGCTCCCAGGTGGCACTAGTGGTAAAGAACCCACCTGCCAGTGCAGGAGACAGAAGAGACACAGTTTCAGTCCCTGGGTTGGGAAGATCCCCTGGAGGAGGGCATGGCAACCCACGCCCGTATTCTTGCCTGGAGAATCCCATGGGCAAAGGAGCTTGGCAGGCTACAGTCCACAGAGTCACAAAGAGTTGGACATGACTGAAGTGACCTAGCATGCATGTGTGCAAAATTCGTGTATGCATGAATACTGTGTGCACACATGCAATATTTAAGATTAAGTATGACACACACACAAAAGAAGGATTTGTCAAGGATATAGCCCCAGACTTCCCAGGAGGAATCAGACATGCATATTCTTTTCCAGTAGAAGTTTGAGATACACTACATTTGACATAACTTATTCTTCACAACTACCCCACAAGATGAATATAGTTAGCTTGATTTTAAAGATATAGATACTAAAGTTCAGAAAGTTGAATAACTTCCCTGACATCACTGTTGTCTACTGGTAATATTAAAATTTGAATCCAGGACTCTTTGGTTCAGAAGAATGAAGTCTTTATGTTGTATAAGGAAGAGATTTAGAAGCAAGCAAATATAAAAAAGGAAGGTATGCCAATAACAAAATATCAAAGAGATCAAGTTGCATGAATACTAAAAAGTAGTCTTAGTGGCTCCTTGGTAACCATGGAATCTAGTTGCTGCTAAGTCGCTTCAGTCGTGTCCAACTCTGTGCGACCCCATAGACAGCAGCCCACCAGGCTCTTCCGTCCCTGGGATTCTCCAGGCAAGAACACTGGAGTGGGTTGCCCTTGCCTTCTCCAATGCATGAAAGTGAAAAGCAAAAGGGAAGTCGCTCAGTCGTGTCCAACTCCCAGTGACCCCATGGACTGCAGCCCACCAGGCTCCTCTGTCCATGGGATTTTCCAGGCAAGAGTAGCTAGTTAAAGAGGGTTAAAAAATGAATGTGAACCAGAATGATACACAATTGTTCAGCAACCAGAATGACTAAAATTCAGAAAAAAACACAATACCAAGTGCTGCCAGTGGGAATTTCTGCTAAACACACACCTACCCTACAGTCTATCAATTTTCTTCTTAAATAAGTACCCAGAATAAATAGGTCATAAAAGACTAGTCTGTGAGATATTTATTACAGCTTTATTCGTCAATTCAGTTCAATCACTCAGTCGTGTCTGAATCTTTGCAGCACAATGGACTGCAGCACGCCAGGCCTCCCTGTCCATCACCAACTCCCGGAGTTTACCCAAACTCATGTCCATTGAGTTGGTGATGCCATCCAACTGTCTCACCCTCTGTCATCCCCTTCTCCTCCTGCCCTCAATCTTTCCCAGCATCAGGGTCTTTTCAGATGAGTCAGCTCTTCACATCAGGTGGCCAAAGTATTGTAGTATCAGCTTCAACATCATTCCTTCCAATGAACACCCAGGACTGATCTCCTTTAAGATGGACTGGTTGTATCTCCTTGCAGTCCAAGGGACTCGCAAGAATTTTCCCCAGCGCCACAGTTCAAAAGCATCAATCTTCAGTGCTTAGCTTTCTTTAATAGTCTGACTTTCACATCCATACATGACTATTAGAAAAACTATACCTTTGACCAGATGGACCTTTATTGGCAAATTAATGTCTCTGATGTTTAATATGCTGTCTAGGTTGGTCATAACTTTTCTTCCAAGGAGCAAGTGTCTTTTAATTTCATGGCTACAGTCACCATCTGCGGTGATTTTGAAGCACCCCCCCCCACCCCTGCCAAATAAAGTCTCTCACTGTTTCCATTGTTTCCCCATATATTTGCCATGAAGTGATGGGACTGGATGCCATGATGTTAGTTTTCTGAATGTTGAGTTTTAGGCATAGCATTCCAAAATTGTAAATAACCCAAATGTCCATAGGAAGTAGAATGGATACATTTTGGTATATTCTTTCAGTGGAATACTACACAACAGTTAAAAACAATGAAACATTATTACAACAACATAGATGAATCTCACAAACATTTGTTAAGAGAAATAAACCAGATATGAAATAGTACATACTACAGTCAATTCATATGAAGTTTAAGAATAGGCAGAACTAACTGATGGTAATACAGGTGTATATGGTGATTTTCTTAAAGCTACTGAGTATTAACTGGGAAGGGAAATAAGTGAACCTTATGAGATGTTGCAAATGTTCTATATCTTGATCTTGATGATGATTTTATAGTGGGTATATAGAGATGTAAAATTTTGTGTAATGCAGTTAAAGATTCCTGAGATCTACTGTATATATGGTAGACTTTAAGTTTAAAAATGTTAAACAAACTTTTTTCTTACAAGTATCTTCATGAGCTAGATGGGGAACAAAGAGGGTAGTAAATAAAAAGAATATATTTTTAGAAGAAGAAGGAAAGAAGGAATCAGGCCAGACAGTCCAATACCTAGTTATTAATGGATCTAGAAAGTATGAAAAGAGACAATGGAGAGGAAGCAATTATCAAAGAAATGCATAATAAAAATGGCCAGAATTGAAGAATATGATTCATAAGAGCCCTTAAAATGCTTAGCAAACAAAACCAAACAAGGTATGGAATCACTGTGACATTTCAGAACACTGTAATAAAACGAAAGAGCTAAGGATTTCCAGAGGATCCACCCAACCCCCAGCCCAGTGTCACATGTTGGGGATTAGAATGGTCTTAGACTTCTCAACAGCAACACCAAAGGACAAAAATTAGTAACTTTAGAATTCTGACTGTAAATTGTTTTTATAACACAGTCATACAAGACCTCAGTCATACAAGTCTTCAAAAAAATGAGCTCTGTGTACTGACGTAGCTAATAGAGATGTGCTTCAGTACAGGAAGGAGGAGGAAAACAGAAATTCAGAATCTAGAATGCAAGGGGAATCCCAGGGCGATGACTGCACGGCAGGCCTTAGAGCACAGCTGGTCTGTTCTCAACCTTCTAAAACAATTGAAACTTAAAAACCATGTACATGAAATTGTTTCAGTGACTATAAAAACTGAATTAAAAATGAATTGGGCTTAGATGGTAGAGGTAATAAAGGGGTGAGCAGGATCCCAGAATAGGTTACCAGAGGAAGGAATTGGTTATGAACATGGGCAGTGAAAGGCTTCCCAGGTGGCTCAGTGGTAAAGAGTCTGCCTACCAATGCAGAAGACCCAAGTTCAGTCCCTGGGCCAGGAAGATCCCCTGGAGTAGGAAATGCAACCCGCTCTAGGATTCTTGCCTGCAAAATTCCATAGACAGAGGAACCTGGTGGACTATGGCTCATGGGGTCGCAAAGAAAGAGTTGGACACGACTGAGCTATTGAGCATGCACAGACGAGAGTAGAGAAGAGAGAGTGCTTGTCTTTCCCCGAGACAGGGAAACTCTAGGGGTTCTCTGCATCATAAAGTACCTGTGCACATGATGGCTGAATTTGTTAAAGTCTGACCCACATACTCTGAGATGCATTTGAATGACAAGTCAGAATGAAACAAACAAAAAAAAGATCATGATATTTTAGAGCAGTGTGGTAAGGCACATTAGCCTGCATCCAGCCCAGTCCTCTTAGTTTTTAAAATAGAGTGTGTTCCATTCACTGTTTGGAAGTGACTCAGTAAAGTACATGGTGTTCTGACATGGAGCTGCTTTGACAAAGAAGGGATTCACTCATGCTTGACTAACCATTTCCAGAATAATGCATGGTTAAACTTGAACTTGTACAACAGCTGCTCCATAATTCCTATCAGTATCTTAACTATTGAATGGTTCCAAATACTAGGGGAGCTGGCCATATATTCATAATTATGGTAGTTATTTCAATGAAAAATACAGTAGTGAGTAGATGTAAAAGTTTGGTGTTTCATTTTGAACTGTATTCATCTCATGGATAAAACTGAATATGTATATGGTGAGAAGGAGAAAGAGAGATATAGCGTATATATTTAGCTATGAAAGTGAAAATGTTAGTAGTGGGTTCCATCCCTGGTCAGGAAGCTATGATCTCACATGCATCATGGCCAAAAAACCAAAACATAACACAGAAACAATATTGTGGCAAATTCAATAAAAACTTTAAAAATGGCCCACATCAAGAAAATCTTTAAAAAATTAATAATCTGCTCTAAATAATGTTCTCTTCCTACAGATGAAATGGTTAATTGAGCTAAACATTAATGCTGACCATTTCATTTTACTGCCATCAATAGAAATAAGCCTCAATCTTCTTTCATATCTTTATTCCTACTTGGCAGAACAAAGAATGATCACTTTATAAAAGTTTGTGATTAAGGCATAAAAACAGTAAGAGAGAGGGAATCTTCTGTGTGATTCAGCCTTGATATAGATCATCTCATCTCTGCTTCTAGATAATCCATTGTTCCCAATTAGGGAACATTTCTTCTGCTCCTTGGTGTCTTCCATAGAGCCCACCTCAGTGCTAGATGCTCTATGCCCACTAGGTAACTAGTTGAACTGGATTGTAGCGAGGTAATGAAATTGCTAAACTAGTTGAACTGGGTTGTAGAGAGATGATGAGAGTGCTAATTTTTCAAGACCAAGTCAGGAACAGGCAGAATTTTGAATTCTTTTTAAAGAGATACAGAATTTTGAAGATACCTGTTCCTCTTGCTTTAGTGAGGAAAGAACAAATAAAATTTCATCAGTTACTGTGAATCCTTGAAAATAGACTGTATGATTTTAAGCATCTTCCTGAAATTTTCTTAACTTTTAAACGTAGACTTCCCCCCACTCTTGCAACCGCCGGTTTGTTCTGTGAATCTATATATCTATTTCTGTTTTGTTATGCTTGGTCGTTTTTATTTTTTTATATTCCATGCAAAGTGAAATAATATCATACTTGTCTTCCTCTGACTTATTTTACTTGGCGTAATACCGACTAAGTCCATTCATGTTGTTGTAAATGGCAAGATTTCATTCTCTTCTATAGCCGAGTAATATTCCAATATCTCTTTCACACACACACACACACACACACGCATCTATTGATTGGCACTTAGGTTCCTTCCATATCTTAGCTATTGTAAATAATGCTGCAATGAACAGAGGGATGCATCAGTTTGGTTCAGTTCAGTCGCTCAGTCATGTCTGACTCTTTGCGACCCCATGAATTGCAGCACGCCAGGCCTCCCTGTCCATGACCAACTCCCGGAGTTCACTCAGACTCACAGCCATCGAGTCCATGATGCCATCCAGCCATCTCATCCTCTGTCGTCCCCTTCTCCTCCTGCCCCAATCCCTCCCAGCATCAGAGTCTTTTCCAGTGAGTCAAGTCTTCACATGAGGTGGCCAAAGTGCTGGAGTTTCAGCTTTAGCATCATTCCTTCCAAAGAAATCCCAGGGCTGATCTCCTTTAGAATGGACTGGTTGGATCTCCTTGCAGTCCAAGGGACTCTCAAGAGTCTTCTTATATCTTTTCTAATTAGTATTTTTGTTTGCCCTGGATTAATGCCCCAAATTCCTTAGTGGAAATGATAGGTTATATGGTGATTCCATTTTTAATTTTTTGAGGCACTATCAGACTGTTTTCCACAGGGACTGCACCAACTTGCATTCCCATCAGCAGTGTACAGGGATTCCTTTTGCTCTACATCTTTGCCAACATTTGTTATCTGTGGTCCTTTTGATAGCCATTCAGACAGGTGTGACATGATATCCCATTGTGGTTTTGATTTGCATGTCCCTCGCAATTAATGGGGCATCCTGGGTGGCTCAGCTGGTAAAGTATTCTTGGGCTTCCTTGGTGGCTCAGACGGTAAAGAATCTGCCTGCAATGCTGGAAACCTGGATTCGATCCCTGGGTTGTGAAGATCCCCTGGAAGAGGGCATGGCAACCCACTCCAGTATTCTTTCCTGGAGAATCCCCAGGCAAGACAGTGGGACAGAGGAGCCTGGTGGGTTAAAGTCCATGGGGTCACCAAGAGTTGGACACAGTTGAGTGACTAAGNGACGGTAAAGAATCTGCCTGCAATGCTGGAAACCTGGATTCGATCCCTGGGTTGTGAAGATCCCCTGGAAGAGGGCATGGCAACCCACTCCAGTATTCTTTCCTGGAGAATCCCCAGGCAAGACAGTGGGACAGAGGAGCCTGGTGGGTTAAAGTCCATGGGGTCACCAAGAGTTGGACACAGTTGAGTGACTAAGCACAGCCCAGCATGATTAATGATGCTGAGTGTCTTTTCATGTGCCATCTGTATGTCTTCTTTAGAAAAATGTCTATTCAGATCCTCTACCTATTTTTTAATCAGGTTTTTTGGTTTTATTTGAAGAAGAGTTATATGAGCTCTTTATGTATTTTGAATGTTAATTCCTTATCAAGTGTATCATTTGCAAATATTTTCCCCTGTTTAGTAGACAGCCTTTTCATTTTGCCAATAGTTTCCTTCACTAAACAAAAGATTTTTAGTTTGATGTAGTCTCGTTTGTTTGTTTGTGCTTTTGTTCTCTGCAAATGAGGAGACACATCCAAAAATACTGAGACTGAAATGTATTACTGAGACCACTGTCAAAGAGCTTGCCTGTGTTTTCTTCTAGAAATTTTATGGTTTCAGGTTTTATATTTAAGTCTTTAATCTGTTTTTGAATTTAGTTTTATGCATAGTGTGAGAGAGTAACCCAGTTTGATTCTTTAGAGTATAGCTGACTGGTTTCCCCAAAACCGTTTACTAAAAAGGCTGTCTCTTCCCTGTGTATATTTTTGTCTCATTTGTCATAGATTAATTGTTCATATAAGTGTGGATTTTTTCCTGGACTCTCTATTCTAGGCCATTCATCTATGTGTCTGTTTTTGTGCCAGTGTTACACTGCTTTGATGACTGTAGCTTTATAGTATAGTTTGATATCAAAGAATATGATGCCTCCAACTTTGTTCTTCTTAAAAGACTGTTTCAGTTATTCACAGTCTTATATGTTTTCATACAGATGTTAGCATTATTTGTTCTAGTTTTATGAAAAATGTTGTGGGTATTTTGATAGGCATTGCTTTGAATCGTATGGTCATTTTAACAATATTAATTCTTCCAATTCATGAGCACGGTATATCTTTCCATCAGTTTGTGTCTTCTTCAATTTTAGGTCTTTTATTGCCTTAGTTAGATGTGTTCTTAGATATTTTATTCTTGATGCAGATGTAAAGGGGACTATTTTCTTAATTTCTCTAATAGTTAGTTGTTAGTATATAGTTCATTAGTTGCAACATGTGGGCTCGGTAGCTGTAGCTTGATGGCTCTAGATTGTGGCTTCAGTATTTGTGGTACACAGGCTTAGCGGCACCATATAGCATGTGGAATCTTTCTGGACAAGGGATGGAACACATGTTCCCTGCATTGGTGGGTGAATTCTTAGCCACTGGACCACCAGGCAAGTCCCTTAATCAGATTTTTAAAAGATTAAATATATAGCATACGGTCCAGCCATTCCTCTCCTAAGTATTTACTCAAGATAAATGAAAGCATATGTCCATACTAAGATTTGTACATTCATAGCAGCTTTTCTTTGTAAAAGCCCCAAACTGGAAACAACCCAAATATCCATCAACAGGTGATAGGACACGTTATTAGAATGTTATTCAAAAATAAAAAGAGAATAAACCATTTATACATTATCTTGGATGAATTTCAAAGTAATGATGCTGAGTAAAATAAACCAGAGAGAAGAGTACATATGTTTCCATTAACATAGAATTCTAGTAAATGAAACTAATGTATAGTGACAGAAAACAGGTTGCCTGAGGATGTGCAGTGTGGTGGTGGTGCAAGGAGTTACTACAAAGGTCGTGAGGAAGCTTGGGATGTGATAGATTAATTATCTTGATTGTGAAGATGGTTTCACAGGTCAAAACTTATTGAATCATATACATTATATATGTCCCATTTATTGTCTGTCAATCATACATCAATAACACTGTTTAAGAAAATACTATGCTCAAAATCATGATAGAGTCTGTATGGGATACTGAATACTTAGTGATGTTTTCCTTTTTAAAAATATATTCAAAATAATAATAGAGAATATTACTGGGTTGTTGCCTTTAAGGAGTTGACAGTTTTCCAGGAGATTAAAGTTAATTTTTAATCTAAGAATTGGGAGAATTGGATAGCAAAATGGATTGATTATTATAATAGAATCCTGTCTTTAAAAATTCAGAGCTTGAAATGGATACTTATGGTTGAAAGAAATAGCCATATGATAGAGTTGACATTTCCACCACACCTTGAAAAATGACATAATTTCGGATAGAGAAAGATCAAACAAAAATTCAAGCTACACAGAAGACAACAAACAAAAGCAAAGAGTTGAGAGATGATGCGAACATGTTTTAGAGAAGGGCAATCAAAGCAGTTAGAGCAGCAGGTTTGGAATGTGAAAGGTCCTGTGGAAGAGAAGGTACAGGCCAAGCCACTGCAGTTCTGTTTCCTCTTTGAATATTCCTTTGACTTCCATACATAAGCAGAACTATTCAGTCTTGACTTTGCACTCCCCTGATGCTTTACTCCATCCTCTACTACAGCACCTGTCACAGTTTATTGCATCGTCTGTGCATGTCTTGCTTCCTCCTAGGAACTTCCCTGTTTGAAAGGACAGCACTTGGCCCAGTATAAATGCTCAGCAAGTGCTGTTAGCACTCAAAAAAATAGACAAGTCTAGGAGTCTGTCATGATCAGAATAGGTGAAATTTCAGCTGATTCTGTAAAAAGTAAGTAGGTCTGGATAAGATGGAGAGTGGAGAGAAGACTATTTCATAGAGAGAAGAGAGGGATTGTGCGTGGTAAAGGGAGGGGATGGTGGCAGGAGTGTGTATAAAGGAGTACTGAGAAATGGAGTTTACAGGAAAGCCAGCTTTTGTTATTATTTAGCCCAAGGAAGAAGAGACACATGCTATATATTTAAAGTGAAAGAATAATTGTTTCCCTCTATGTCCTTCTTGTGTGTGTGTTGGAAAGTTGTTCAGTTGTGTCTGACTCTTTGCGACCCCATGGACTATACAGTCCATGGGATTCTCCAGGCCAGAATACTGGTGTGGGTAGCCTTTCCCTTGTCCAGGGGATCTTCCCAACCCAGAGGTCGAACCCAGGTCTCCTGTATTGTAGGTTGATTCTTTACCCGCTGAGCCACAGGGAAAGCCCATGTCCTCCCTTAGCTGTTATAGTAGACCTCTAATCAACCAAAAGAAGAAAGAATTTTATGAGTCGTCAACAAAATATATCAGATATTCTCTTTTGGGAATACAGTTTTCCTTTAGGTAAGATGTACATANGATTCTTTACCCGCTGAGCCACAGGGAAAGCACATGTCCTCCCTTAGCTGTTATAGTAGACCTCTAATCAACCAAAAGAAGAAAGAATTTTATAAGTCGTCAACAAAATATATCAGATATTCTCTTTTGGGAATACAGTTTTCCTTTAGGTAAGATGTACATATGTTGTATCAATATAGAATTAAGAGTAATGTTATATTTGCCATAGTTGTTATGTTCTGTTGCCATTGTGAACCTGTTGTGGCCCATGGGTTACAAAACGTTGAGAAACAAACACTAAACTAGAATTTCAGGACTTTGAGATAGGACTCCTGCTTGATGTTGAATAGCTTGGGGAACAGCAGCATGATGTTCTGGAAAGAACACTGGTTTTACAAATCGGAACACCAGGATTTGAATCCCACTTTAATGCTTGTTCAGTGAGCCTTAAACCAGTTAGTTCCCCTATCAGATACTCTGTCATCATTTACTAAATTGAGATGGAAGCAATAATGACTTCACATCATTAGTACATGACACACATGCACATGTGCTCACACACACATGCAAACCAGGAGAAAATATGCTTGCTTTACACTGTTTTGTGCCATCATATTCTTCATCTTGCATAGATAGTATAGTGCTTTGTAGGCAGTAGGCACTCCAACACTTGCTTACCGAATGAATCAACACCTGAATGATGGAGAATCATTGAAAAAAAAATTGTTTCCTCCTATGGTGTTCAACTTAGTATACCAGAGAACTAATTGAGAATATCTCTTTTTCCTGGACATCTCTATGTGTTTGAGTAAAAAAGCAGTGGTAAACTTCCTGTCTCTTAGGTTATGTGTCTTAAGGATATGTGAACCAAATATGCTAGGAGATTTTATTTCACTTTCATTATTTAATTTGTATTTTAATTCACTTTAATTTAGTTATAGATAGACCCAAAGTTGTGTAATTGCTGGTTCTCCAAGCATTCTTAGCTCATCCCTGTTTTTGTAATGTTTATTAAGAGCTCAGCCTTCTCCTGCTTATCGATCTATCAGTCTTTTCCCATTATGAGAAAAAGCATTTCTCTTAGAGAACATTCTGGAAGAATGTTCATAATTACACAAGTAGATTTGTAAATAGTCTTATGATTTAGAAAAAAATTACAACATGATAAAACATGAAGAAGTATCTTAAGAATGAAATTTTAGGTGTTAAAATTGTATTTTGAAAGTAAATATAGTTTTAAACAATGACTTGTACTGATTTGTTTCAAAGAAACAGACATTGAGAAGAATAAGAATCATTTAAATTAGTGTACCCATTTATAAATAGTTTCATAGAATGCATATTCCATTACAGTTTGGAAAGTGAAAAATGACAATGTTAGTCTCTCAGTCGTGTCTGACTCTTTGCAATCCCGTGGACTATAGCCTGCCAGGCTCCACGGTCCATGGAATTCTCCAGGCAAGGATACTGGAGTAGGTAGCCATTCTCTTCTCCAGGGAATCCTCCCAACCCAGAGATTGAATCCAGGTCTTCTGCATTACAGGCAGATTCTTTACCTACTGAGCCACCAGAGAAGCCCTCCAGTTTGATTTATGCTGTTGTTTTACCTAGCAAACTATTCAGGTTGATCAGAAGAAAACTACAGAATAAATTCAACACAATCTATACTATAGAATCTGAANAAGGCAGTTGAAATAAAAATCCAAGAATCAGGGTAACTGTAGGGTTTGAAATTTAAAATTTATTTTAAGTCTATTTTGTTACATGAATTACTTCCTAATGAGATGATGCAGATGATAATAAACTTAGAAATTTTGCCTCTCTTTTTTTTTTCTCTCCTATGAGGTTTGACTTACATAAAGAATGGTACTTCCACTCTATTTTCTCATTTGTAGTTAAGTAAATGTATTTCATATGATTTTTGTCCATCCTTGGTAAGAACAAGATTCACTCTGAGAATTTCCAATGCCAGTTCAAAACAGCATGTAGCATAATTTCATATCATTAATTTTTTTTTTCTTAGAAGCATAAAAACCCATGTATTTTTGTTTTAGGATGACTCAGTCTTCTCAGTTTGGGCAGCAAATCAACTTATTTTCCCTTTGAGTCATTGAATCATGGATTCAAATAAGAAAATCGGTTTTTTAAAATGTTCTTGATTGACTTTAACACGATTTAAAAATAAAGGTGCTTCTTTCTTACAGGTTGTGTTTCTGGCATCTGCATATGCAAGTCCCCGACTCACAGAGGAGAGCTGTTCGGCCATCGCCGCAGTCACACATTACCTGTATCTTTGCCAGTTTAGCTGGATGCTCATCCAGGTTGGTACCTCATTTCCTCCTTCTACCCCACGCAACTTTCCAGGGCATCTGGAGGGAGCGGCCTTTATGTCTGATATTCTTTATACTGAAATGGAAGTAATTCCATATGTCCATCACTGCATCCCCAGGAGATCAGTGTAGGAAACACCTGCCAAACTGTATAGCATTAGAAAGCATAACGGATCTGAGGAAGTAAGAAGAGATCTAGCAGAGTTACATACGCGAGTGGTAGGAGATGAGGCTTGTGATGTGGGTCCTATAAGACATAGTAAGAAACTTGAATTTTTTTCCTTGGGGAAGTCAATGGAATTGTTTTTAAGCAAAAGAGTGACATGATGAGATTTGGATTTTAGAAAAACTCCCTGTTGTAGTGAATTGAGCTCAGGAAAGAGTTGATATGGGAGCCATTTAAGCAGCTTTAGCTGAATTCAAGGAAGGAACATAGTGGTGTGAACCAAAGAGGAACAGAAGTGGCAAAGTGAAGTGAACAGCTTCTGAAAATTGGTTTTGAAAGTAGGACTTCAGGATTAGAGATTTATTATTACTAGTGCAGAAGGTTGCTTACCCAAGTTTCCAGTGTGAGTGAATGGATGGATAGCGGTGCCTTGAACTGAAATTATGATCGCTGGAAATTGGCGAAAGATGGCGAGTTTTATTTTTTAAAGACAAGCTGAGTGTGAAGTTCTTGTGAGCTCTTCAGTGGAGACTCTCAGAGAAGTGGAATGGTAAATTCCAGAACAGAGGTGCCTGCTAGAGAAATACACTAGATGATCCTTGGCTTAGAGTTGGAAAATGGCGCCATTGCTTCAGAAGAGATCACTTGGGGAGAGTGTGCTGCTGCTAAGTCACTTCAGTCGTGTTCGACTCTGTGCGACCCCATAGATGGCAGCCCACCAGGCTCCCCTGATCCCTGGGATTCTCCAGGCAAGAACACTGGAGTGGGTTGCCATTTCCTCGGGAGAGTGTCGAGCAAGACAAAAGAGACCCAGCATACCCTCCTGAGGAGCTGGGCGGTGTTGAGGAGAGATTTGAACACTCCTTTNATTTTTTTCCTTGGGGAAGTCAATGGAATTGTTTTTAAGCAAAAGAGTGACATGATGAGATTTGGATTTTAGAAAAACTCCCTGTTGTAGTGAATTGAGCTCAGGAAAGAGTTGATATGGGAGCCATTTAAGCAGCTTTAGCTGAATTCAAGGAAGGAACATAGTGGTGTGAACCAAAGAGGAACAGAAGTGGCAAAGTGAAGTGAACAGCTTCTGAAAATTGGTTTTGAAAGTAGGACTTCAGGATTAGAGATTTATTATTACTAGTGCAGAAGGTTGCTTACCCAAGTTTCCAGTGTGAGTGAATGGATGGATAGCGGTGCCTTGAACTGAAATTATGATCGCTGGAAATTGGCGAAAGATGGCGAGTTTTATTTTTTAAAGACAAGCTGAGTGTGAAGTTCTTGTGAGCTCTTCAGTGGAGACTCTCAGAGAAGTGGAATGGTAAATTCCAGAACAGAGGTGCCTGCTAGAGAAATACACTAGATGACCCTTGGCTTAGAGTTGGAAAATGGCGCCATTGCTTCAGAAGAGATCACTTGGGGAGAGTGTGCTGCTGCTAAGTCACTTCAGTCGTGTTCGACTCTGTGCGACCCCATAGATGGCAGCCCACCAGGCTCCCCTGATCCCTGGGATTCTCCAGGCAAGAACACTGGAGTGGGTTGCCATTTCCTCGGGAGAGTGTCGAGCAAGACAAAAGAGACCCAGCATACCCTCCTGAGGAGCTGGGCGGTGTTGAGGAGAGATTTGAACACTCCTTTTCCGACTCAGACTCCAGATTCTATTGCCCAGTGCTGATTTGCTTGATGACGAGGCTAATGTGAGAATTGGAAGCACTTAAGCACCATTAACGTCGCTAATTCAATAGGTCGACTAAAATATGCTGCCTTTGAAAATGATTTCTACATGGCGGTAATGTTCACTCTTTCATGAGAAATAGTTTCCTATGTGTTTCTGAGTATGCTTGTGAACTTTTTTTATGTAAACAGATGCGTTCTGGCCCTTGCATATTCTTTTTGCTTGTTTAATAAGAAGAACGTAGGATTTCTACCATCTGGCAATTTTGGAGGAAAGTGAGGAGATACTATTAAGAGAGAACACTATACAGACTCAAGGCAGGGATCTTTTCCCAGGTATGATATTATAGTTAGCTCTGAAGGAGAATGGAGAAGGAAATGGCAACCCACTCCAGTTTTCTTGCCTGGAAAATCCCATGGATGGAGGAACCTGCCGTAGGGTCGCAAAGAGTTGGACACGACTGAGCGACTTCACTTCAGTTCACTTTTGAAGGAGAAGAAAACCGAACTGTTTGGTTAATAGACCTAATTGGAACAATTAGAGACCTGCATCTGGGTCTGAATTCTGGCTCAGTCATCACCTTTGTAACCTTAATCAAGTTATTGACTCTCTCCAAGTTTTGTTTCTAAATCTGCATTATGGGGACAATAATTCCTACCTCATAGAATTATTGTTTTATAACTCTTGGAGAAGTCCTAATTATGAAAGGTTTATGGTGTTCTCCAACCTCCCACCAAACAATTAAAAGGCAAAGCTAAACTATACAGCATAAAACAAATACTTGCTGAAATTAAAATCGCATTTGCAAGATTCTCTGATCCTCTTTAGCAGTTTATCTAAGTTGAACTTTTTATGTGCATCCTGTGTGTGTGGTCATTTATCTGCCTGAACTGAGGTCCCTAGAGGTTTGCTGAAGGTCTCTGTCCATGTTCCTGATCTATTCAGTTTTTGATGAATGACCTGCATGAAGACACAGGAAGCTGTTTTATTAGGTATGCAGATGATAAAGAGCTGAAAAGTTAGCTAAAATATAAGCTGCCTGTGTTAAGAGTACAGGTAGAACAAATATAGCGAAACTATACTGTGACGGCTTGAAAATGAGAGTGAAAGACATAATCTGATGGGGGTTAATGTTAACATCTTGAATTTTTAATTTAACCCAAACTCAGTAGCAATCAAATGTGTGACCAGATTGCTTAAACCGTAGCAACTACAGTTAACTACAGAAACACAGGCCTGGGTTACATAAATAACAGTGTGGAGAAAGCTGAGGGAGCCATGTTTACGTTGTAATCTACAACAGCTCGGCACTTTGTAGCTACTTTCAGCAAGAACATTAACCAGCCAATGAGAAGCTGAAAGACAGTCCTATAAGAAACTTGGAGGCAGCTGGAGATAACTAACCTGGTAAAAACTTTCGGAGATAGGCTGGCTGTCAACAAATTACTGGGAGGGCTGTTATAGCAAAGAAAAGAATGGACTATCTAATTTGATTTGGAAGAGCCAGAAGAAATGGGTCAAAAATTAGGGAAGCAAATTTTGATTCATGTCAAGAACTTTTATAGCCAATAAAAACATCAAAGTTGAAAAAGCTGGATCTGAAAGTAGAGAGCATCTACTCGATGAAATATATTCAAACAGGGGGAAATGACTGACTTTCAAACAATGTTTTAGGTGGATCTCCTGCTTTCAGTTCAGTTCAGTTCAGTCGCTCAGTCATTTCAGACTCTGCGACCCCATGAATCGCAGCATGCCAGGCCTCCCTGTCCATCACCAACTCCCGCAGTTCACTCAGACTCATGTCCATAGAGTCAGTGATGCCATCCAGCCATCTCATCCTCTGTCGTCCCCTTCTCCTCCTGCCCCCAGTCCCTCCCAGCATGAGAGGCTCTTCCAATGAGTCAACGCTTTGCATGAGGTGGCCAAAGTACTGGAGTTTCAGCTTCAACATCATTCCTTCCAGAGAAATCCCAGGGCTGATCTCCTTCAGAATGGACTGGTTGGATCTCCTTGCAGTCCAAGGGACTCTCAGGAGTCTTCTCCAACACCACAGTTCAAAAGCATCAGTTCTTCAGTGCTCAGCTTTCTTCACAGTCCAACTCTCACATCCATACATGACCACAGGAAAAACCATGGCCTTGACTAGACAGACCTTTGTTGGCAAAGTAATGTCTCTCTGCTTTTGAATATGCTATCTAGGTTGGTCATAACTTTTCTTCCAAGGAGTAAGTGTCTTTTAATTTCATGGCTGCAGTCACCATCTGCAGTGATTTTGGAGCCCCCCCAAAAATAAAGTCTGACACTGTTTCCCCGTCTATTTCCCATGAGGTGATGAGACCAGATGCCATGATCTTCGTTTTCTGAATGTTGAGTTTTAAGCCAAGTTTTTCACTCTCCTCTTTCACTTTCATCAAGAGGCTTTTTAGTTCCTCTTCACTTTCTGCCATAAGGGTGGTGTCATCTGCTTTAGGGGAGTGTTAATAAGATCATATATAAATCTTCACCCAATTTAATAGAGATTAGTGTATCCTGTATGTCTTCACGTTTTGAGTAAATATGGTTGTGGCTGATGCATATTTAACAAGCTAATTACATTTCTGCATGGCTGATGGCTTAGGAAAACTGTTTAAAGTACCAGGGAAGTTTAATGTGCTTTAGGTGGTACACCACACATTTTTCATGGTTTGTGGTATGACCTCAAGGGAAAAATTCAGTAACTTCTCATTCTAGGTAGGTTACCTCTAATGAGTTACTTTGTGGTCAAAGGTTGTTGCTTTACTAACCTGTATTTTCCTGTTTATAAAATACTGTCTGCTAAAATCTTTTTAAAGCTAAATTTTATATAAAAAAAAATTACATAAAAGATTAGACTATCCAGTCTTATTAGTTGAACAAAGTTGAAATAGCTGAAAGAATGTTAACATTTTGATAATTCTACTTCATATAGCAACATAGAGAATTTGATATATGTATATGTATAGCTTATACTGATAAAAGGTTAATTACTAACTCAGTCATTGGGCTCAGCATGTAAGGACTGTTTATTTTGATCTGCATTCTGTCTGCACTCTTAGAATAAATGGATTTAAATGAATTTATCTTGGAGAGTTGCTTTACTTTTATATCATACTTTTAGTACATTGTAGTAAAAGTGGATTCTGTTTTAGAGTAAAGAGTAGTTTTGTAGTTGAACATGTTACATAACTTCTCCAAGCCTAGATTTTTCTTACCGAATGACTACATCTGTAGATTTATAGCAATGGTACCTGTCTTTGAAGACTGTGGAAAAACAGAATGAATGAATACATGGAGAGAGCTTGGAGTGGTCATTCCTGGGATGGACGGCCCACTCCATGTGTGTTAATTTACTATATTAATGGCTAGGAAAATACATAGGCACATGTTGAGTACTCTTTTTCCAATAGTGTTCACATCTTTGTTTTGCAAAAGAGAATTAGCTTGATACAGGGGAAAGAGAAGGCTGACAGAATGAGGCAGACACTAGCTGCGAAGCTAAACAAACCAATAACCTCTAACCTCTTTACTGAAGTGCACACGCGGTGCATAGCCGGCTCCAGAGCTGGTGACCTTGACTGTTTCTTTAGTTTTCTCCTTTCCTGACTTTTTCTTTCAGCTCCCCTCTTCTCTGGCAGGGAATCATATTGTGCATGATGGGAATAGAGTAACAAATTATTTTGCTTATTTTTTTAGAGGGATACAACTCACAAATTCCCTCTTTGCCTGTGGAAATTGAGTTATCCTTCTGTTTGCTCTTTATGTAAGATCACTCTGAAATTATTGAAACACTTTCCCACTTCCTTTGACCAGCCGAGTTATGTCTGTTTCTCCTTCTTTCATATGCTTTCTACCCTCTGCTCTACCCTTACCCTACTCCTGAAGGTANTGAGTTTTAAGCCAAGTTTTTCACTCTCCTCTTTCACTTTCATCAAGAGGCTTTTTAGTTCCTCTTCACTTTCTGCCATAAGGGTGGTGTCATCTGCTTTAGGGGAGTGTTAATAAGATCATATATAAATCTTCACCCAATTTAATAGAGATTAGTGTATCCTGTATGTCTTCACGTTTTGAGTAAATATGGTTGTGGCTGATGCATATTTAACAAGCTAATTACATTTCTGCATGGCTGATGGCTTAGGAAAACTGTTTAAAGTACCAGGGAAGTTTAATGTGCTTTAGGTGGTACACCACACATTTTTCATGGTTTGTGGTATGACCTCAAGGGAAAAATTCAGTAACTTCTCATTCTAGGTAGGTTACCTCTAATGAGTTACTTTGTGGTCAAAGGTTGTTGCTTTACTAACCTGTATTTTCCTGTTTATAAAATACTGTCTGCTAAAATCTTTTTAAAGCTAAATTTTATAAAAAAAAAATTACATAAAAGATTAGACTATCCAGTCTTATTAGTTGAACAAAGTTGAAATAGCTGAAAGAATGTTAACATTTTGATAATTCTACTTCATATAGCAACATAGAGAATTTGATATATGTATATGTATAGCTTATACTGATAAAAGGTTAATTACTAACTCAGTCATTGGGCTCAGCATGTAAGGACTGTTTATTTTGATCTGCATTCTGTCTGCACTCTTAGAATAAATGGATTTAAATGAATTTATCTTGGAGAGTTGCTTTACTTTTATATCATACTTTTAGTACATTGTAGTAAAAGTGGATTCTGTTTTAGAGTAAAGAGTAGTTTTGTAGTTGAACATGTTACATAACTTCTCCAAGCCTAGATTTTTCTTACCGAATGACTACATCTGTAGATTTATAGCAATGGTACCTGTCTTTGAAGACTGTGGAAAAACAGAATGAATGAATACATGGAGAGAGCTTGGAGTGGTCATTCCTGGGATGGACGGCCCACTCCATGTGTGTTAATTTACTATATTAATGGCTAGGAAAATACATAGGCACATGTTGAGTACTCTTTTTCCAATAGTGTTCACATCTTTGTTTTGCAAAAGAGAATTAGCTTGATACAGGGGAAAGAGAAGGCTGACAGAATGAGGCAGACACTAGCTGCGAAGCTAAACAAACCAATAACCTCTAACCTCTTTACTGAAGTGCACACGCGGTGCATAGCCGGCTCCAGAGCTGGTGACCTTGACTGTTTCTTTAGTTTTCTCCTTTCCTGACTTTTTCTTTCAGCTCCCCTCTTCTCTGGCAGGGAATCATATTGTGCATGATGGGAATAGAGTAACAAATTATTTTGCTTATTTTTTTAGAGGGATACAACTCACAAATTCCCTCTTTGCCTGTGGAAATTGAGTTATCCTTCTGTTTGCTCTTTATGTAAGATCACTCTGAAATTATTGAAACACTTTCCCACTTCCTTTGACCAGCCGAGTTATGTCTGTTTCTCCTTCTTTCATATGCTTTCTACCCTCTGCTCTACCCTTACCCTACTCCTGAAGGTAAACACTGTTAATCATTTCCTGTGTATGCCTCCAGATATATTCCACAAATATATAAATATTTATAAATATATAAAGAAGCACATATGTGTGTTTGTGTGTATAGACAAACATATAGTCTATATATGTTTGTATACAGTATATATATATATATATATAGTGTATATATAAATTTATCCCATCCTGATACACTTTCTTTTCTATACTATAATATGGTTATTCCATAATTTATTTTTCTGATTTCCTAGTGATGAAGTTCTGGTTATTTCCAGTTACTTTATAAACAAAGTTTCCTTGAACATCCTTGGACTCTACATATTTATTTACTTATAGAATATCCGTGGATAAATTCCTAGAACTAATGTCTTTGCTCTTAACATCTACATGAAACATGTGACCAGATGGGAGCCCAGACCATGAGTTAATCTATGCAGGAAATAAATCACAAGTAAATGATTTGAGATATAAATATATAATACAGGTAAGTAGGAACTTAATTTTGCCTGTGTATTCATTTGGCCCAGTGTTAGGATCATTTCCTATCATCAAGTTAAATTGTGTAAAAAAATGCTTCCGTTAATATCCGCGCCTGGATTGTCCTTGCAGTCTCTTCATTTCATGCTGAGGGACACAGCTTAATCAAAAATATAGTGTTTTATTTTGAAACTAAAGCTTACTTGAAGAACATATTTTTAAATAGTAGAATTAAGTTAGAAATCATTTCACAGTTGCACTTGAGCTTTCACCTCTTGGGCTTTAATTTCTCTGTAAAATCAGGTTATGAAGAACCAAATGTACATAGATTTATTCCTTGGTAGAAAGACTACTTAGTGCCAGAACATAACAACAGGAAGGGAAAAGCTAATATTAGCTGTGTTTTTCCTTCATCATTGATTTAATTTGAGGGAACATCAAAGGTATTAAGGGCAACAGGCTGGTAATTATCAAGATAAAATGACATACCCAGGAAATACTGAATTCTCCAATCTTCACAAAGCCTTATAAAAATTGTTAAAAGGAAGGATAACTGGAACAAGGACACATGATAACATTTCCCAGATTCTCATCTGAAAAGGATGACTAAGAACCTATGGTAATAACAAAATTAATAGCATCCATGGTCTGTGACAAAACTTGATGTTATATATCAGTGCAAGGTTTCTGGTGACACAATTAATCAAATATTAAATAACAAGCTGACCCTTCTCATTAGGAGTTCAAGTCAATCCTACAGTTCTTTCTGGGAAGGTAGCATATAAATGAGTAAACTCAATACTCAACCAAATTATGAAGCTTTTACTGAATTCAGTGATAATTGTTAAATATTGAAATTGTGTATATCTTCATTTATTTTATGCTTCTCAATAAAGATTGTATGCAAAGCATTGTACTAGGTACTACAAGGTATACACCAATTAATTTCCCATGGCTCACAGGTATGTTTCAGCCATTTCTATTCTGAATGTCCTTTGGAAATTCTTATTTAGTTTTGGCAAATGAGAGAGTGGGTTATCTCCAAGCTTGAACAAGGAGTATGCATTTCCGCTAACACCTACAGCTGGGCGGGGAGGAATGAAGACAACATATAAGCCTTGTGTAAATAATAAATCATCAGTATTTGTATGGCTTTCTATGGAAATAAATCTTAACCTTAGTCTTCACAAGATGCTTTGTTCTGTAACCCAAATATGAAAAAGTTATGCTTTTCTCTAACTACCTCAGCTTCCTTATCTCTAAATAAGATGTCCTGAAATGGTCTGTAAGAAGGTTTTAACAAAATATTTAAAACTAGAGCTAGAAATGTAACTGAAGACCTAGATATCGACATTGCAATTCACAGTTAGTCTTTAGCAGGAAATAGGTATGTGTGGTAAGCTGTTCTTAGTCAATATGAAGCATGTTGGTGAAACTAACACCTTTAACTTATATTGAATTTTCATAACATTTTTGTTCTAACATTGGTTAAACATAGATACTGAGGCACATATACTATATATCTGTCAACATAAAAATATCATGCAAAGATACTGGTCTCTTGATACTCTTTTGAATACAAAGGAGGAGCCATGATTACAAGGAAAGGAATATATCTCAAATGTTCCCCTCCCACCTTATTGAGGAGAATGGAAGTAACTGGAACTTTTAACACAAAATTTTTAGAACAATGAAGGAACCTAAATTTAAGCAAACATTCAAATCACAGCTCATTGAACCCATGCTCTGTGAGAACCACTGGACCTGAGGGAGCTGTGAGCAGGAATGGAAGGCACTGTCCACTCCTCTCCACTCTCTCTTCACTGTGCTGTCTGCTACTCTCACCACTAAAGTTCATGTGTTTTCTTTTTTTTTTTTTTTTTTTTTAAGTCAACCAGCTTAGACTCTCACAAAATTTCAGGGCATTCAGTGCCAGATAAGTGGTCCAGCCTGGGTCAGGCTTCTCCGGATCCACAGCTTTGGCAGAAGGGCAGGGTTGTGAGCATACCGTGTGTGTGCTGGCGGCGGGTGGGAGGATGTGAGGAGAGAGACAGGGTTCAGAGAGAGAGGGCTGATGACCTGGACACACTTTGCAGAATGTACCTCCCATACATACTATATTAAAATATTTAAAATTCAAGGAAAACTTAAAGTGAGTTAGTCAAAACAACTCTTAGATTTAGGCCATGTACTATGTCCCAGAATAATTAAATGTTGTTTCATAATGTAACGTTTCCACTCTTTAACCACAATAAATAAAAAGTCATACAATGGTAAATACTGTCCTTCGAGTAGTCCTTAATGATTGGATTCTTTCAAGAAAGAAAGGGATATTTTTTTCTTAATTGACAAAAGCTCATGACATTCGGAGCTGGATTTGCTTAACTGAGTATTCAAGAATTCTGTTCTTATATTTTGTTCTGAATTCTTGTATTCTTGAGTTCTGTTCTGAGTATTCAAGAACACTTTTCCTTGAGCTCTTTGGAGCAGAAGCATTGCGTGTATAAATCTGACAACGCAATTGCATTTGTCTCAGTCTTATCTGAGGTAAAGGTCAGACAGCTGCTGAAAGGTTCAATGATTCTAACTGATGAACTAATGTTCATCTGTGTAAGAGTGGACATTTTGGAAATGCCCTGATCTTTATCATGATGAATTAACTTAAGTCATTTACCGGTCTGTACTCTGTTTCTTGAGTCTTCTGCCAACTGCACCACCGAGTTACCCTGTTATAAGGATATATACAATGTCTATTTAAAATAAATGACCCATACTTTTATTTTGGGGATGGGTTAGTCATCCTTACTTGGCATGAATTTTCTTTCTTTAAACAGACAGTATCGACCACTCTAGCATCAGACACTTGGTCCAGTCCCATCTGTTTGGGTCATGTCCCTTCACTAAGGACTTTCTTCGTAGCTCAGTTGGTAAAGAAATCTGCCTGTAATGTAGAAGACCCGTGTTTGATTCCTGGGTCAGGAAGATCCTCTGAAGAAGGAAATGGCAACCCATGCCAGTTCTTGCCTGGAGAATCCCATGGACAGATGAGCCTGGCAGGCTACACGACTTAGGGAGTAAACCACCACCACCTAACTAATAATAGAAGGGAGGAAAAAAAGCCTCTTGGACCATTAAAAAAAAAAAAAAAAAAAAACTCAGAACAAGTTTACATAAGCAATAACTCAAAACAGGCTTCATACTTACAGATATAAGCAGATACACACAAAGATACGGATTGCTGACAGGAAATAAAATTCAGACACAAAAATCTGCAAGTAACCAAACATTTTTATCCTTTCCTGCTTTAGGCCAGTCAATACTAATCCCCCAAGGCTAATTTGGTCCAGATAGAATCTTACTTGGAAGCCTCAGTAAAACATCTGAAAACCTTCCCAGGAACATTAGGCATGTTGTTTTTCACATAGAAGAGTTTCCATTGTATCACTGCGTACTTTTGGTCTTTAACTATTTATCTTTTGTCTTTCACATCGTCTGACATCTTAATGGGAGATTTAAGAGAGGCGATCACATTTTCCAGGGATGACTATGTGCTTACCACTTTGTGTATAGTGTCCTATGTAATCCTTATAGCTTTGTTGTATACATAAAGAAACTGAGGCACTGGGATTGTCGTCACTTGCACAAGTTACTCCTTTAACATATAAAAAAGTAAATATATGATTAATCTGTACCCACGCTCTCTCTGCCATATGAAGTTGAGGAAGGGGATTTAGCTAGTGGATAAGTGTCATTGTGTGAAGTATGTATGATATGACTTTCAATATTGTTTATGTAATAAATGATAATTAAACATAAGTAGTCAAGGCTATGGTTTTTCCTGTGGTCATATATGGATGTGAGAGTTGGACTGTAAAGAAGGCTGAGCGCCGAAGAATTGATGCTTTTGAACTGTGGTGTTGGAGAAGACTCCTGAGAGTCTCTTGGACTGCAAGGAGATCCAACCAGTCCATTCTGAAGGAGATGAGCTCTGGGATTCCTTTGGAAGGAATGATGCTGAAGCTAAAATTCCAGTACTTTGGCCACCTCATGTGAAGAGTTGACTCATTGGAAAAGACTCTGATGCTGGGAGGGATTGGGGGCAGGAGGAGAAGGGGACGACCGAGGATGAGATGGCTGGATGGCATCACTGACTCGATGGGCGTGAGTCTGGGTGAACTCCGGGAGTTGGTGATGGACAGGGAGGCCTGGCGTGCTGCGATTCATGGGGTCACAAAGAGTCGGACACGACTGAGCGACTGAACTGGACTGAACTGAATTCTCTTGGAAAAAGAACACTAGAAGGCAGAATATATAAGTGCAAGATTTGACTTCCATACACGGCTAGGTGTGATTTGGGACCAAGAGTAACATTTCTAGGCCTCAGATTCCTTCTGTCTGAGAAGGAAGATTCAAGAAGGTAAGTAGCTCTATCATCTCTGCTACTGCTGCAGTCCCAGCTAGATGGGCCTTTGAAATTTAGTATGCTCTCAGTGATGTTTATCAAGCGAATGAATGAAACAGAGAGTATAAACTGAGCAAGAAAAATGGCCATGAAACCTAGCCCATCACAGTACATTTTTTTCTGTGCAACCATTCTTTGTTTATTTGTCTGTCTCCCACTGGGACCTGAGACCTGGGGCTGTGATCACATTTCCCCATTCCCTGGAATGGTGTCTGATTCTACCACCTGATCAGCTCTCAATAAGTAAAAAATTGTTTAAAAGTCTGGAACAAAGGACCGTTTACTTCATCATCCTCACGAGCCTGTTCACATGGAAAGCAGGTTTGGACATCAGCATGGGTTTCTTCAAGCACGCATTTACGGAACAATGACCGTTGATTATGACTGAGAGTAAATCAAAACAAACGAAGCAAAATATAAAGTAACATAAATACCCTGCATATTTCTTAACGTTTTCAGACTTTGGGGATACCCTGAATTCCTTGTATGGAAAAGAATGAATGTGTGAACTAATTAAAAGATCAAGTCAGAACTTTAATCATTGAGTAGATCCCGGCCCTTTGTTGGTCAGTAACTCTTCATGTCTAAGCCATGTGAGTGTGTGTCCTGAGCCATCAGACCTGCTCATTTTACGTTCTCTTCTCTTCCTTAGTCTGTGAATTTCTGGTACGTGCTGGTGATGAATGATGAACACACAGAACGGCGCCATCTGCTCTTCCTCCTTCTGAGCTGGGGACTCCCAGCTTTAGTGGTGGTCCTCCTCATAGTTATCCTGACAGCAGTCTATCATCAGAGCATGCCACAGATCTATGGACTCATCCACGGTGACCTGTAAGTACATCCAGGGAGCGCACACTGCCTCCTCCGCCTTTGTGTACCCCCGCCACTCTACTGATAGATGGTGGGAGCCGCTGACTGGGGGTTCCGACTGAAGAAGGACCACGAAGACCTTTGTCTTCCTGCCGCGCCATCTATATCTCTCCTTCCTGTAATTCTCTCTTTAAATAAAGAACTGTTGTCTCTTGAGTCCCTTTGATAGATGCTGTTTTCTCAGGTTGATTGATATATCAAACAGTCCATGGACATTTATATGGATACCTTACCATTGTTTAGTTTGTTAGATTGTGATAAGCCAAAAATACCCAGTGCAGTCAGGGAACTATGAAAATTTTGATCAAGAATTTAATCAGTGGAAAATTTGGAGAGTGGCACATTGTCTAAGGAGTCTGATGCTTTTGGGGGGGGGAGCAGAGTTTGGCAGGTACCATCATCCATAAGATGCCTAAATACAAAAAGACTATGTCAGAGTGAGTGGAGAGTGGCTGCCAAGAGTACATGGGAAGGAGCCATGGTCAACTAGGTCCTTCTGATAGATTCTTATTAAAGTTCAGTGTAGTCTTGAAATCTAACAGATCTTTACACATGCATGTGTATGCATGTCTTAATCCTGAATCTGGTATCTCACAACTTTGAGGACCAGTCAACCCCTTCAAAAAAACCTTTGTGAAAATAAAGGTTAATCAACTCCCTTGATGTCGTGAAGATTCAGAGGACAAGGTAACATTTGTGAACGAGAAAGAGTTAGCCTAGTTGCAATCTCATGAAGACAGTGGTACCTCTTTATCTCACGGGTTATCGTGAAGAAAATAATTAGGTGATAGCTGTGAAAAATCTTTTAAAATGTCCGACTCTTTGCGACCCCATGGGCTGTAGCCTACCAGGCTCCTCTGTCCATGGGATTTTCCAGGCAGTAGTCCTGGAGTGGATTGCCATTTCCTTCTCCAGGGGATCTTCCCAATCCAGGGATCGAACCTGGGTCCTCCCGCGTTGTAGACAGACGCTTTACCATCTGAGCCACCAGGGAAGTCTCAGCCAGTACCTCTTTATCTCACAGGTTATTGTGCAGAAAATAATTAGGTGATAGATATGAAAAATCTTTTAAAATGAAAGTACTATATAAGCAGAAGTTATTTTAATGTTATTTTTGCCTATGGTCAGTTATAATCATCCATTATATACTTAATCAATGCTTGTTATCCACATGTGCGGATACACTTCACACATGGGTAGTCACACACTGATATCCTGCACCCCATTTGACCAAAGGATATTAACTATGTAATACACACATACCTATTGAGATACAATATATAGTAATTTTGTCTTTTTATTTAGATTCAGTAAGATTCCTTCATGCTCATTAATTTGTAGTATTACAACAATTTATTAAAATATAGTAGTATATTCTGTCCGTACTACTACTATATACACTTCAGTCCTGTCCGACTCTGTGTGACCCCACAGACAGCAGCCCACCAGGCTCCTCCATCCCTGGGATTCTCCAGGCAAGAACACTGGAATGGGTTGCCATTTCCTTCTCCAATGCATGAAAGGGAAAAGTGAAAGGGAAGTCGCTCAGTCGTGTCCGACTCTTAGCGACCCCATGGATTGCAGCCCACCAGGCTCCTCTGCCCGTAGGATTTTCCAGGCAAGAATACTGGAGTGGGATGAAGCCTAATCTTCTAGAAAGGAGTAGTTGTGTCTTTTCCCAATTATATTATGACATTTAAAATTTTTTTATTGGAAGGACTTCCGTGGTGGTCCAGTGGCTAAGACTTCATGCTCCCAATGCAGANATTGCAGCCCACCAGGCTCCTCTGCCCGTAGGATTTTCCAGGCAAGAATACTGGAGTGGGATGAAGCCTAATCTTCTAGAAAGGAGTAGTTGTGTCTTTTCCCAATTATATTATGACATTTAAAATTTTTTTATTGGAAGGACTTCCGTGGTGGTCCAGTGGCTAAGACTTCATGCTCCCAATGCAGAGGGCCTGGGTTCAATCCCTGGTCAGGGAAGTAGATCCCACCTCTTCCAACTAAGAGTTCACATGCTACAGCTACAGATCCCATATGCCACAACTAAGACACAACACAGCCAAATATATGACTAAATGTTTTTAAAATATAAAATAAATATATTGGAATAGAGTTGATTTGCCATGTTGTATCAGTTTCAGGTGTACAGCCAAGTGAATCAGTTATATCCCCTCTTTTTTTTTTTTTTTTATTCTTTTCCTGGATAGAGCATTACAGAGTATTGAGTAGAGTTTCCTGATCTGTACAGCAGGTTCTTATTAGTTATCTGTTTTATATATGGTAGTGTGTATATGTCAGTCCCAGTCTCCCTGTTTAACCCTCCCCTCCCCCACCCCCTTGTGACCATAAGTTTGTTTTCTACATCTGTGACTCTCCTTTTGTTTTATAAATAAGTTCATTATGACCTTTACTACTCCTGACATTAATTTAAATCTTGGACTGCCAGGATTAATTTCAGAAAATTCTGCATCTTTCTTTGTCAAATGCAGCATAATCATGAGACAAGTCATGGGGGCCAGCAGCCATCTCTTTCATGAGCTACCTGGCGGGACAGGGTTATTTGGTGGCAGTTTTAGCATCACATGTGGATACACCCAGCCTGGATAAATGGGACCCAATGCGAATGATGTTAATTAGAAGAAACTCCCTCTTGATGCTTCTAAAAGAATTTTTAAAGAGAAAAATAAACTGTTTATACAAGAATGTCCAAATCAACCGAGTCTTAAAATATTTGCCTCTGAGGCTTTTGCAGAAAGTTCTTTATTACCAACTCAGCTATAATAAATGAAATGTAAAATATATTAACCTTTTATCCAGTCTTAATATTATAGGATTATTGAAACTTTGTTTGGTTAGTGTAGTTATTTAGCTTCTTCATTCACATATAATATTCATGTGAATTTATCCCAGATTTTTAAAAAATTTGTATTTTTAATATTGCTTTAATCTCAATGTAGAAAGAATAATAATTACTGTTATTTAAAAAAATATTTATGTAAAATATTTTATGCTTATATAATCATTTAAAAACATGCCTTTCCTCTGGGGATGATAGGATTTATGGTTGTAAAATAGTAGGACATCTGTTGTGCAGTAGTTTTTTGTAGTAATAAAACTTTTTTAGTTAAGAATTTTCCCTAGGTAGATCTCTAATGCATTAATATATTCAAGTTGTTACAATGCTTTTGTCAAATCTTGTAACCAAGATTGTGATAATTATATAAAACCAGGAAATGATCTCTCTTTTCCTATTAGCTGAAAAAGTTTACAAGTTTAGTGTTATTTCCTCTTTATTATTTTTGAAGAAGTCACACATGAAGCCAGCTAGGCCTTGTGTTTTCTTTGCAGGAAGACTTTTAATTACAGATTCATTTTCTTTTAAACATATAGAACTATTCATATTTTCTGTATGCAGTTCTTTTTGTGTCAATTTGATAAATTGTCTTTGTTCTAGGAATGTTTATATTTCATCTACCTATTCAATTTTTTAGTGTTTGTAGGAATGAATCATTTTTTACTCTTGATATTAATAATTGGTATCTTCTCTCACTTTTTATCTCTTGATCAGTCTCCTGTGAATATTGTTGTTTTTCCCCAAGTTCAACTTTTGACTTCTTGATATTCTCAGTTGTGCATTTATCTGCAATCTCATTGCTCATTTTCTTAATTTATTTTTATTTTTAGGTTTCATCTAATTTTTCTTTTTTATTTTTATTTATTATTATTTTTTGACATTTCATGGAATTTTTATTTATTTATTTTTTATTTTTATTTTTTTTCCCAATCCGGACCCCCTCCTTCCCCCTCCCTCCCCACACCATCCTCCAGATCATCCCCGCCCAACAGTCCCAGGCCTTCTGCATCGAACCTAGACCAGCAATCTGTTTCCCTTATGATATCATACATGTTACAATGCCATATNAATATTAATAATAATTTTTTTTTAAAGAGAGAATGTTCATAAAAATAGTTGATAATTCTGGCACTTTCTCTGATATTGTGGGCAGTGTGGGGTCACTTCCAAGGCGGTTCCCTCTGTTTAGCTTCTTCTGTTTGCTTGTCTCTTCAGTGTCTGATTTCTGCCCTGACACGAGGGGGGCGGTGGGAGTCACTTTTTTCATTTACTCTATCTTATTTGCTTTGTTTACTGTGCTAGGTACTATGTATTTATTTTATTTATTTAAAGGAAATTTCCTCAGCTTTATATAGTTCACATATATAATTTTATAAGTTTAAGGTATCCAATGTGAAGATTTGATGTGCACATCTATTGTGAATTATCGCAGTAAGATTGGTTAACACGTCNTATTTGCTTTGTTTACTGTGCTAGGTACTATGTATTTATTTTATTTATTTAAAGGAAATTTCCTCAGCTTTATATAGTTCACATATATAATTTTATAAGTTTAAGGTATCCAATGTGAAGATTTGATGTGCACATCTATTGTGAATTATCGCAGTAAGATTGGTTAACACGTCTATCACCTCACATACTTATTTTGTGTGTGTGTGTTTGTGTGTGTGTATTTGTGTGTGTGTGTGTGTGTGGTAAAAACATTTAAGATTTCTTCTCTTAACAACTTGCAAGTACATAACATATTATTGTTAAATATAGCCACCATGCTATATATTGGATCCCCAGAACTTATTTATATAACTAACAGTTTGTGCCTTTTGACCAACATCTCTCCATTTTTCCCATCCTTGGGTCATAGCAGCCACCATCCTAATCTCTATCAGTTCAACTTTTTTAACATTACTCATATAAATACGGTTATATATCCTCTGTCTATGTTATTTCACTTAGCATAATGCCCTCAGGATCTATCCGTGTTGTTGCACGTGGAGGATTTCCTTTCTTGTGACTGAATAATATTGTAGTGTATTGCATATATTGCAATATATATCTCATATATTTATCCATTCATTCATAGACAGATTCTTAGGTTGTTCTATATCTTTGCTACTGTGAATAGCACTGCTATGAACATGAGGGTGCAGATGTCTCTTCACAGTCCTGATTTCATTCCCTCTGTGTATACCCAGAGGTGGGATTGAATCTTATAATAGTTCTATTTTTAACTTTTTGGGGAACCTCCATACCGTTCTCTATAGTGATTGTAACAATTTGCATTCCCACCAACAGTTTGTGATCTTTATTATTTCCTTCCTTCTGCTAACTTTGGGCTTCTAGTTCCTTGAGGTTTAAAGTTAGATTGTTTGAGATCTTTCTTTTTTCCTCATGTACGCTTTTATCACTATAAACTTTATCTTAGAATTGTTTTTACAGCATCCCCTGAGTTTGGTATAGGGGATTTTTAAGATTTTTTTTTTAATTTCTCTTTTGATTTCTTCTTTGATTCATTGGTTGCTTAGGGATGTATTGTTTAATTTCCACATATTTGTGAATTTTCCAATTTTATTCCTGTCATTGATTTCTAATTTCATACTATTGTGGTTAGCAAATATACTTGATATGGTTTGAGTATTTTTAAATCTGTTGATTGATTCTGTGGCCTAACATATGGTCTATCCTGGAGAATGTTCTGTGTGCACTTGAGAAGAGTAAATATTCTACTCCTGTTGGATGGCATGTTCCATATGCCTTTTAGGTCCATTTGGTCTAAAGAATAGCTCAAGTCCAACATTCCCTTATTGATTATTTGACTGGGTGATATATCCATTATTGAAAGTGGGATATTGAAGTCTCCTACTATTGCTGTATTTTTGTCCACTTCTTTTAGATTTGTTAGTATTTGCTTAATATATTTGGGTTCTCTGATGTTCGGTACATATGTTTGTGATTATTATATCCTCTTGATTAATTCACCCTTTATCATTGTATTATGACTGTCTTTATCTCTCACTACACCTTTTGAGTTAGTCTAGTTTTATGATATAAATATAGCTACCCCTACTCACTTTCAGTTTCATTCATTCACTTAAGCCCCTGTGTGTCCATAAAGGGGAAGTGAATCTCTTGTAGGCAGCATATATTTGGGTCTTTAAAAAAAAATTATCCATCATTTTGTACTTTTATATTGGAGAATTTAATCTATTTACATTTAAAGTAATTATTGGTGAGGACTTACTGATTCATCTTACTATTTTCTGGCTATTTTATTGTTCCTTTGTTCTTTTCCACTTTTCTTGCTAATCTTCCATTTTGAATGGGTGATTTTCTGTAATGATATGTTTTAATTTCCTTCTCTTTATTTTGAGTCTACTGAAGTTTTTTGCCTCATGGTTACCATGAAGCTTACATAAAATATCTTACTGATATAATGTTAATTTTATACTAATAACAACTTCATTTATATATAAAAACTGCTTTTACTTCTCCCTTTTACTTTTTGGGATCACACTTTACATCTCTTTATATTGTGTATTTATTAACAGATTAATGCAGTATAGTTATTTTTAATACTTCTGTCCTTTAACCTTTTAAATAGAGTTACATGGTCAACACATTGCCTAATTACTGTATCAGAATATTCTGAATTTGACTGTATGCTTACCTTTACCAGTATGTTGTATATTTTCATCTGAGTAATCAGTGTCCGTCCTTTTCAGCCTGAAGAACTCCTTTCAGCTTTTCTTGTAAGGTGAGCCTAATAATGAGGACTTCCTCTGCTCTTTGTCTGTTCTAACTGACAGCTTTGCCAAGTAGGAGGGTATTGTTGGTTGGAAGCTTTCTCTTTCAGCACTTTGAATATATTATTCCACTCTCTACTGGGATATCTCTAAGGTCTCTGCCATCCACAGATGGCATTATGGAGATTCCCTTGTAGGTTACAAGCTTTTTTCTCTCTTGCTGCTTTTTAAGATTCTTTCTTTGTCTTTGATTTTTGATAGCTTTATTATGTGTTTTTTTGGAGAAGGTCTCTGTAAGTGTAGTTTGGGGACATCTATTATTTGTCCCCAAATAATATTGTCCCCATCTATTATTTACTTAGAAGTCCAGTAAACATCTTTTCCAGATGACATGCGGCTATCTTATATTCAGCAAGGTTAAAATTAATCTCTGAAATATGTGCTTTGACCTACAGTCTCTGTGAAAAGTCCACCATCTTCCAGGGTTCTCAAGCTGGGAACCTGAGAGTTTTTCTGCTTTCCTCCTCTTCCATTTCACATCCTATTAACCACAAATTGTTTCCTAGCCCAACTCTTCGATGTTTTCCTAATCTAGTTCATCGTTCTCATTTCTTATTTCATCACCATCTCTTCAGTTCATCTCTGTCATCTTTGTCTAGTCTGTTGGATTACCTTTTAACTTGTGTTCTTATCTCTAATTTATTCCTTTTATAACCCATCTACTAAATTTTGAAATATGGAAATGATTATATAACTCTGATGCTTAAAATCCAGGTTATTTTTCATCGCCTCAGGGTCATGGATGTTAGGTTATCCACAGCTGACGCTAAACTGTTGAACCAGCTTCTTCCAGCACCCTTCCCACCCATCCTTTCTGGTTGCCCTTTGTAACTAAGTCACTTGCTATTTCCCATGGTCTCTTATGCCTGTACCTTCATCTATGTCTTCTTTATCTCAAATGCTTTCCTTATGTCTGCCCCCCCAAATACCTGTTTTTTCCCTCTAAACATAAGCTTAAATATCAGTTGTTTGAAGTATCTATTTTCAGATTAAAGCACTACCGCATATATACTCTTAGTAGAGTCAGAACTTTTCATAAATCCTGTGATTGTACCAATCATACTATATTATGAATATTTGATAAAGTTATCTATGCAAATTGAAATTCAGCCTAGAGGTCAGTAATTAATGCCAGAATATATGGTAAAAACAATAAATTTATGAAGAATGTAAGGTTCCATTTTTCCCTTGATGGAAGTAACTGAACCGGAAAAAAGAAAAGCCTTAACAGCCAAGGTAAGTGTATACAAATGTGAGTTTAGAGGAAACTTTCATGCTTTCTCTATGCAATAATGTATGTATAATATTTTATAGACTGTAGGCCACTGGGCTCCTCTGTCCATGGAATACTCCAGGCAGAAATACTAGAGTGGGTTGCCATGCCCACACACACACAGAGAAATGCATGGATAGAAATAGCAGCATTCTACTAGCACTTTTCATTTATTCAGAACTCCAAAATAAAGGAATATTGAGTGTCTGCTTCCCCACAAGATCCTAGAATCATGAAACCAAAGGGTTGGAAAATCTCCAGCTTGCCTTAATAAACTTCCAGTCATGTCCTCAAAAGCATATCATGATTCAAGCTCCTGTTCAAAGACTCATTAGCTTCTTGAACTTCTTATTCTGAACGTACTCAGTTTATCTGACCTTTTATAGCTGCTGATTATACAACTCATTCTACCTCCCTTACCTCATTCTCTTAGCTCATGTTAGCTTTAGCTCCCCTAACACCAGCTTCAGCTTTTCTGACTATTGCTGCATCCCTATGAGAAAAATTCCAACTGGCGCTTTGTCTTACATCCCTTGTGGCATCTCTTAATTCCCGGGATTCTCTTCTTCACAGAGAAAGGGGAATGTTGGTGAAAAGGAAACTCGATAAAGCATTGAATCCAGTGTCCATCCAATCCTTGAGTCATCTTCACAGCATCACTGACAAATATTCATTCGCTTTATATTAGAACTGCTCTGTGAGAAGGCATGTATTTCCTCTCAGGGCTTTTCATACAGAGTAGAAATCTTTGAGATTCTGGCTCGAAATCTAATTGCCAGACTCACACCAAAAAAAATCCCTAAACATTTCAATGTAATAATCCTCCAGTTTGTCCCTATTCTTTTGCTTCCAAGCTAAACTATCTCCGATTTGTTCAAATCTTTCCACATAAAGCATGCTTGTGTGTCTTTTCATTGTCTTAGTAGCTCTCCTCCATACTTGTTCTATCTATCTATCTATTAGTCTTCTTCTACATTTTATTTTTGAAAGAATTTTAAACACAGACAAGTTGAAAAAAACTATCAAGTTCACATATACCCTTAACCCAAGGACGTATATATACCTACTTATATAACCATAGTACAATGTTCAAAACCAGGAAATTAACTATGAGAAAACACACTTAACTACATTGCAAACATTCTTCAAATTTCACCAGTTTTCGTCATCTTTGGAGACAAGAGTGTGGTTTTGTTAATGTATGTCAATATACTAACATGATGTATGAAATTTATTAGATGGAGCATACTACTGTTCCATAAACCTAATGTTCATGGAAGACATCCATCTTGGTCATTGTATTATTTCTTAATGTCGAGCTGGATTCCCTTTATTTATTTTTCACTTAGTATTATTTTATCACGGTTCAAGAGTGATGCTGATCTATTGTTTTTTTCCCCCTTTAGACCGCCTTTATTTTGTTTAGGTAACAGTGTCTGTGAATATGTGTCACGTATGAAGTAATAATTGCATGCAATCTATCAGAGCCTGGCTAAATGTTATTGACCTCATGAATTCCTGAAGGGCGGCTTATCATTTTACTACCTCCAGTTATTCTGAAACTATTATTTCAATTATTTCTATCCTTTGGTTTTACATCTTTGACACTAGGATTGCAAATAATACACTCTCTAATATTTATGAAATGCAACTTTTATCAACCTAAGGTAGGATTAGGTTTGTTTTGCTTTCTTTTTTTGTCATAAATGAGAAAAAAAATCCCCCTAAAGCTTGCAGTTTTCTATGATACTCTCTCATTTAGTTTAGACTGATATAACAGAATACCATTGACTACTGGTGACTTGGAGAAGGAAATGGCAGCCCACTCCAGTATTCCATTGAGCTGTTTCCATTTTTCCTTCGTAACATAGTTGTAATTAACTTCCCTACATAGGTATCTTTGTATACTTGTGTTATTGTTTGCCATAGGATGAATTTTGAACAGTGGGATGACTCATTCAAAGAAGACAAGAAATTTTGTACTTTAAAAGGTAGTACTAAAGTGTTTTACAAAAATGACACACACAAAATATGACAGAGCCTGTTAGAGCACATTCTTGACAACTCTGGGCATTATAAAATATTTTTCAGTACTTGCCAACATGAGATACATATATTTATATATACATGTACGGATAGATATGTTTTACATGTTTATGTACATAGATGTTTTTATCTGTCTGTTCACCACTCAACAGGCTCTGGTGCTCTGGCTTGGTCGCTCAATTGTGTCTGACTTGTTGGAGCTCATTGAGTTGCAGGCTCCTCTCTCCATGGGATTTTCCCGACAGGAATACTGGAATGGGTTGCCATTTTCTCCTCCACGGGACCTTCCCAACCCAGGGATCGAACCTGGGTCTCCTGCATTACATGCCAGGGACAGGGGAGCCTGGTGGGCTGCCGTCTATAGGGTCGCACAGAGTCGGACATGACTGAAGCGACTTAGCAGCATATATATATATATATATACACACGCACGTATACTTAATAGCTTCATTTATTATGTATCAGATGTTATACTGAGTACATGTGTACATTTATATATCCTTTGTATATTTATTTGCCGTTTTATTTATTTTGTTGTTCATCTCCCTCCATTAATTTTTCTGATTGTTCATGTTTTCCAATAATTTGAAGAGATTTTTTTTTGGTCTTGTTTTCTTTTTCAGTTTTTTTGGAGGTGAGGTGCACTATATTAGGGCTATTAGCTCTTGTCTCTGTTGAATTTTTATTTCTCTATTAACACATCTATCTGTTTGTGAGGAAAATTTACATTTTAATGTATGAGACAAGCTTTTGTGTGATATCAGACTGTTTCAGAGAATTATTTTAAGTGTTCTATGTGCTAATTAAATTTTCCAAGTACAATAACAGTACAGTTAACATGTTGGGAACATTTAAAGTGATTTACTCAGGGTCACAATGGTGAAAACGTGTTGCCACAAGACTCTCAGTTTGTGTTCCTCCTAATTTATTAACTAAAGGCAGAATCAGGAAGAATAATGATTACTTTTAATGCAGACTGCTAGGAATTTAGGCATCTGAAATATCAAACTGAATAAAGCATTAGGAAATGGGTAGTTGTGAAACTGCAGGAGATGGAGTTGTAATGAGAGATGCTTGTGAATTGCATTTCATACTTGCTTATTTCCTTTAAAACTTTTACATATAGAATGGAAGAGTTGATCAGCTTCCATTTTCAGATGCACTGTGTTACAGGGTATCTTATAATGTTTCAGAAACTCTCATTTGGAAGACTAAGAAAGCTCATACAACCACAAATGGTCAAGCCTGTATTCGTTCAGGAAGCAAATCAATTATTTATAGAGGAAGTTTTGTTGACATCTCTAATGAAAAAGGAAATGCCCACAAATACAAACAATTTGTCCAACAGGATATTTGGTGACTAAAGGAAACTATTCCTGGCTCAAAAGAATATTTTGACAGTTGATTTGGGATTGTATTTTCTAGCTTTTAGCTTTTCAAGAGCAAGGAATCTGCTTGCTATTTTTTTCCTTAAAATAACATTTTTTATTGTAAAGTTAATCATTGTTTTAGAAATTATGGAAAACTTAGAAAATATAATTTTAAAAAGTCAGATCATTCCTATCATTCAAATATTAGCACTTCTAGTTGTATATGTGTTTCTCTAATTTATGGATTTGTGTTTTTATAATGTAAAGCTGAGATCACACAGTTTTATCTCCTCTTATCTCTTCACTTAATATTACATCATTAGATTTTCCCATGCCATTGGTATAGTGTGTTAGTTCCTCAGTCATGTCCAAATCTTTGTGATCCCATGGATTGTAGCCCATCAGGTTCCTCTATCCATAGGATTCTCCAGGCAAGAATACTGGAGTGGGTTGCCATTTCCTTCTCCAGCCATTGGTATATCTCCACATTTTAATGGCATCATACAATATCTGTCTCAAGACAGACTTTATCATAGTGCATTTCCCATTCTCCAGCATTGGACATTTAAGTTCTTTCCTTCCCTCATTTTTAATATTTAAAATATCTTCAGTGAGTGTGCTGTGTCACATTTCTACATCACAGATTTCTTGAAATTACTGGAGCAAAAAATATGAAATTTTAAGAAATATTGCCAAACAGTCATCCAGAAAGGTTGAAAATTTAATCTTAATGATACTTCTGGAGAATACCAGTCTCCCAACAACAGTGCTAGGCTTGATTATGAGCCTTATGGTTTTGATAGGTAAATGCAGTTCATTAAACTTTTCCAGAGAAACAGAACCAATAGGGTATAGACAGGTGATAGATAAAGAAAGAAAGAAAGAAAGAAATTTACTGTTAGGAATTGACTCATGACATCACAGAGGATAGCAGTTACCAAGATCTGCAGGCAAAGTCAGCAAGTTGGAGACCTAGGGGAGTGGATCGTGTAATTCCACTTCAGAGGCCGGCAGGCTTGAGACCTCGGAAGAGGTGATGTTTCAGTTGGTGTCTGAAGGCAGGAGAAAAGCCAGTGTCCCAGTTCAAAGACCACCAGGTAGGAAGAATTCTCATAAGGGAAAGCAGTCTACATTACTCTGTTTATCTACCAATTTAAATACTAATCCCATCCAGAAACACCCTCATAAGCACAGGCAGAATAATATTTGACCAAATATCTGGGCATCCCATGGCCCAGTCAAGTTGATGAATAAAATTAGCCATCACATGCAGTGATTTATTATTGTTTCTATTGCTGGTTCGTTAATGAAACCAGAGTTTGAATACATTTTTATATACTTGACCATTCTTACTTCTCTTATAAATTGTTCATGTTCTTTGTTTTTCTGGGTTTGTTTTTTTTTTCATAGATTTGTGAGAGCTTTGTTCCTATTAAAGATATTATCCTCTATATTATTTGATGAAATATTTGTCACAATGTCATATGATTTACATTTTTAATTTGTAGTAAAACCTATTTATATTTTCCTGAAATATGCATCTTGTATGCTTAGGAAAGTTTTGTGTTCTTTGAACATAAATATTTATTTCTTCCTTAATTTCAGAAAATCTTTCTCCAGTTGCATCCTTAATGCCTTTCTGTTTCTTTCCATTTAAGGAGGTTATTTCCTAAATACCACCTAACTTACTGGATCCTCGTATCTCCCATATATACATTATATTCTCCCTCATTTCTTTTCCCTTTGTGTTTTTTGGTCTTAAATATTTTCCACTTTTTGATAATTTAGTTGCTTGCTGTATTTTTTATTTCTTATGCTCTTAAATAATTTATTATTTTTTCCAGATATTATTTTTCACACCAGAACTCTGGCAATAATTTGTTATTATCATCTAACATTTTGTATTACAGAGGTTAGCCTGATACTGTTTTTCTATTCAGGTAAATTTATTCTTCACCTTGGATGCTTGTAGATCTTTAACATTTTATTTCTGTAATGTAAAAATTGGGGCTGAATAGATGACAGATATATAGTTTGGAGAAGGAAATGGCAGCCCACTCCAGTGTTCTTGCCTGGTGAATCCCAGGAACAGGGGAGCCTGGTGGGCTGCCCTCTATGGGGTCGCACAGAGTCGGACACGACTGAAGCAACTTAGCAGCAGCAGCAGCAGATATATAGTTACAGCTGTTTTTCTCCTTTAAATGTGTTACTTGGATTCTTAACTCCACAGACGTAGTGTGCTCTGCTTCTCTGAGTTTCCCAGTCACATGTATTTTCTTTGCTATTTCCCCATTGTCTTAGAATCAGGGATACCGCAGTATTATGAGTACGGATCACTGTACCTTGTCTTCCGTGATCACAGGAATCACACTTGTTTCGCTGTTTCCAGTTCTTTTGACTTTTCCATGCGCTCTGCCACAGCTCCTCACGTTTGAAGGCCCTGTCAGCCAGCTGAGTTTCAGCACTGTCATTCTGCTCATCACGGCTTCCAAGGCCGATTTCAGTTGTTACGTATTTTCCCCATTTCTTTTGCTTCTTTGACAGTTCTTTCAGACAGCATTCTTCTGGGCCTTATTTTACTTCTTTTCCTTAGGCTTTGCCTTCCTTCTTAATTCTATTTAAGTTCTAAGCAGTTAAAAAAAAATTTTTTTTTCTGGCCTCTTAGTAATTTTCAAAACCAGTATCTTTTTAAAGAGGTTTCACTGTTTCTCCTTACGTATCCTGTATTGATGCTTCAAAAATTATTTACTCATCCTGGAATGAGATTTCCCTGGAGCTATGGGTTGTCCAATACATGAAGCTGCGAAGGTTTGCTCTGCTTGCTTTGTTCTTAGTTAGAATTTTCTTTTTAAGTATAGAGGCTGATCTAAGGTCCATGTACATACTAACATCCCAATTAACAATAATGTGTAGCATACATGCATTGCAGGCCTATGGGATCGCATGCCATTTTCATCTACCTACATAGCCTAGTTGTCTGCCACTTTAAGCGAATAGAATACATGAAAAATGGCATTGTTGTTGGCCAAATAGGCATTGCTGTCAAGGTTTTTCCTGTCTCTATACCTGTAAAATATATCTTTCTTAGGAACCATACTTCTCAGACTACCACACCCAATGCAGTCCCCTTTATTTCTGTTGCTGCTGTAGATTTGGTGAACTGCAGGCTTGGAAATAATGGCTCAAGGTCATTAGTATCAACTGGATGGGTGGACTGATGGCAAGAGGAAAAGAACTCTGGCTATCTTCAAGGAAATTCTGTGAGATACTTAGCTTGCTAGTAACAGAGACCCTGGCTCTTATTAACTAAATTAATGCCATGTAGCTCATGGCATGGGTAACTTGTTTCTTCAAGTTACAGATAAATTAAGGTGCAAAGCCTGAAAAAATTATGGATAGTGCAGCTGGGATTAAGCCCAGTGGCTCTGCTTATCCATACCTCCATAGCTGCTCTCTCGTACTGGAAACCCTGTTCTGCTTAAAAGAGAGTAACTGAGGATATTTTATATTGAATGCCTGATAATTTCTCAGAAGGTAGAGGAAGCAGTAAGGCAAACGTGACATAATTCTGTTTGAGAAACAGAAACAAGNCTGTCATTCTGCTCATCACGGCTTCCAAGGCCGATTTCAGTTGTTACGTATTTTCCCCATTTCTTTTGCTTCTTTGACAGTTCTTTCAGACAGCATTCTTCTGGGCCTTATTTTACTTCTTTTCCTTAGGCTTTGCCTTCCTTCTTAATTCTATTTAAGTTCTAAGCAGTTAAAAAAAAATTTTTTTTTCTGGCCTCTTAGTAATTTTCAAAACCAGTATCTTTTTAAAGAGGTTTCACTGTTTCTCCTTACGTATCCTGTATTGATGCTTCAAAAATTATTTACTCATCCTGGAATGAGATTTCCCTGGAGCTATGGGTTGTCCAATACATGAAGCTGCGAAGGTTTGCTCTGCTTGCTTTGTTCTTAGTTAGAATTTTCTTTTTAAGTATAGAGGCTGATCTAAGGTCCATGTACATACTAACATCCCAATTAACAATAATGTGTAGCATACATGCATTGCAGGCCTATGGGATCGCATGCCATTTTCATCTACCTACATAGCCTAGTTGTCTGCCACTTTAAGCGAATAGAATACATGAAAAATGGCATTGTTGTTGGCCAAATAGGCATTGCTGTCAAGGTTTTTCCTGTCTCTATACCTGTAAAATATATCTTTCTTAGGAACCATACTTCTCAGACTACCACACCCAATGCAGTCCCCTTTATTTCTGTTGCTGCTGTAGATTTGGTGAACTGCAGGCTTGGAAATAATGGCTCAAGGTCATTAGTATCAACTGGATGGGTGGACTGATGGCAAGAGGAAAAGAACTCTGGCTATCTTCAAGGAAATTCTGTGAGATACTTAGCTTGCTAGTAACAGAGACCCTGGCTCTTATTAACTAAATTAATGCCATGTAGCTCATGGCATGGGTAACTTGTTTCTTCAAGTTACAGATAAATTAAGGTGCAAAGCCTGAAAAAATTATGGATAGTGCAGCTGGGATTAAGCCCAGTGGCTCTGCTTATCCATACCTCCATAGCTGCTCTCTCGTACTGGAAACCCTGTTCTGCTTAAAAGAGAGTAACTGAGGATATTTTATATTGAATGCCTGATAATTTCTCAGAAGGTAGAGGAAGCAGTAAGGCAAACGTGACATAATTCTGTTTGAGAAACAGAAACAAGATCCTGCTGCTGCTGCTGCTAAGTCGCTTCAGTCGTGTCCGACTCTGTGTGACCCCATAGATGGCAGCCCACCAGGCTCCCGTCCCTGGGATTCTCCAGACAAGAGCACTGGAGTGGGTTGCCGTTTCCTTCTCCAATGCATGAAAGTGAAAAGTGAAAGTGAAGTCGATTAGTCGTGTCTGACTCTTAGCGACCCCATGGACTGCAGCCTACCAGGCTCCTCCATCCATGGGATTTTCCAGGCAAGAGTACTGGAGTGGGGTGCCATTGCCTTCTCCACAATAAGATCCAGCAGATATTAACCTTTGCCAGGTGGAGCCCTTGATAAACAGAGAAGGAAAGCCTGAACATAATCAGGTATGTGTGCACACTAAAATTTAGGAAGCTCAATTTTGAAACACTCAGACAAAAATTAGATAATATTTCATGACCAGACTTTGAATGAAAATACAGTATTAGAGGAATTAAAGTTTTTTAAAAAATCAAACGAAATGGTTACAATAATTTTAAAGGGGAAAAAGGGAAAGAGAGTCGTCACAATCAATAGGGTGTGTGTATTCTTTCTGGCGGACTCAGATGTAACATGGACAGGAAAGGAAGCAGGAAAGCATCATTAATAGAAAAAGAATGGCCAGTGTAAGAAAAAGGGAAGGTTAGACCTCGAATGACTTGAGAAAAAAGTGATAAAATGACAACTGGTGGGAGAGAGGGACCATTTGAAGTTTTTGTTCTGGTTAAAGATAGACTCAACAGTGGGGAAAACATCTACTATAGGAAAGCATTTAATATTAGAAAAAGAAAACATGGTTAAGGTAGTCTGGTTTTAACTTTCTCTGTCAAGTAGAAAGAATCTCCAGAGGGAGAAAAAAAGACTACTGGTAAAAGACTTGAAATCCCAAAGAAGTGAACTGATTGGAAGAGCACACAAGTGTTCTAAAAAATTTCACATTTCTCTTCCTGCATTGATGATGATATTCAAATATGAGAGAATTTGCTCAGCAGACACTGAGTGATACAGGACAGTTAGGTAACAGAAAATAAATGGGGAATATGCAGATATTTCCCCCAGTTTCATAAATTGGACTCTGCATCTTCCTGGTCCTGAAAAAGTTACCAAAATATCTTTTCTTTTTTTTTTTCATTTTAAATTACTTTGCACAGATAAAATTTCTTAAATCTAGGCAGACAGATAAACCTCAGATACTTATATTTTGCTTCCTGTTTTTAAAATCTATATACCTAGTTTATTTTTATCTGATTACAGTCATCATACTTTTCAAGAAATGGGTTTAAGTACTGTATTGCCAATAATCAGTAATTGTATGTTCTTCACTTTAATGAGAATATCACTAGATTTTCATCACTAAGCATAATTGCTGCATGGTGGTACATGAATGAAAACACTCAAACATAAATATACACATTCCTGTATCAGAATGTTAACTCTACTCATTGGAATGTTCAACTCTACTCATTATGCACTAAAATCTGGGCTCATGGCTAAAATTCAGGGAATTTCTCCTTTCCATCATCCTATTTTTTTTCTTTTTGACAGAAATAAAGCTAGGGGAAATTCTTACCTTCAGATAAGTATTTCTTCAAAACATTTTCTTAAATTGATTCCTTAAGAGCACTTAGGAAACAGAAAGTGATGATAAACTATGTATACTCTTAGACCAGTTTCCTTTATAAAGAATGTAACTATATATCAGGAGACTGCTACAAACATTGTCAACTATGACATGTATTCCTATTATTTTGTTAAGGACATGATAGTAAAATATGGCAGAGAAGGCAATGGCACCCCACTCCAGTGTTCTTGCCTGGAGAATCCCAGGGACGGGGGACCCTGGTGGGCTGCCGTCTGTGGGGTTGCACAGAGTCGAACACGACTGAAGTGACTTAGCAGCAGCAGCAGCAGTAAAATACGGACTGGATATGGTTAAGTTGTTTTATGCCTGCTTAAATAAATGTGTCTGAAGGGTACTGATTTCATAATTTGTTCTGAATTCTGAAGTTAAAGTGAAATTCAAAAAACAGCCTGTCAGGAGAAGAATGGCCATGATGGTTAGGAGGATGTCAAGTGACATTATGTAGGGGTTTATGAACAGAAGCAGGGCCTTGTCATGCAAGAAAACTCTTAGGGGACACAACAGAGCTTTCTTCAAATATGTGAAGAACTGACATAACAAAAAGGGAGACCAGGAGAGTTAAGCTTTGACGGAAAGCTAATTAAATGACCTCTAAAGTTCTTCTACTCTCAATGGTTTATAATTTCATTCTTTTTCATAAATCTGAATTACTGATTTGGTTTCTTTAATTGCTTTTAAATATAACACACTGCAGTCAACCCCACACTAAAAAGCAGACTTTGTATACTTTTTCAGAATTCATTTTAAACTTAAGGCTTATCTATGTGCTAGTTTTAGAGTTAATACTCAGTATTAACTGAGTTTAATACTGAGAGTTAATACTCAGTAAATAAATTTGGCTGACTGATTTATTTTAAGATTCTACTTGTTGCTAAAAGGTCACTCAGGATATAATTCATAATCCCAAAATTGACATTTCCTATGGGGAAAGAGACATGCCAAGATGCTCATAAAAGAGAAATTTAGCAGTAATTTTTTAAAAGTCCATTTTCAAAGCATTCAGACTTTGTTTTATTGAAGCTTCTTATTTTTTACTGGGGAATATCCAATTAGCAATGTTGTGACAGTTTTAGGTGAACAGTGAAGGGACTCAGCCATACATACACATGAAAGAATACAAAACTTTTTTAAGGCAACAGTTCCAATTCTTTTGCCACTAATATTTATGTTGTGAAAATCTGCTTAGGCTGCATTCTCCAGCTAATTATCAGCCGTATGATTTCTCTAGGTGCTCAGGCAAGACTATTTGGCAGCTTCCTCTCACCTACTTTCCACATCCTCTTAGTCACAGGGCTATCGATCCTTTTGATAACACTTGAGACCTGTTGCCTCCTGTCCTTTTCTATTTCATAGATCTAATTCTAGTCCCTGTAGTCCTGAACAAAGCCTATTACAATAGCTTCACAGTCAGTTATCGTATTATTTACTCCCCAGTTTAATCCTTTCCTTGTACTCTCACAGAGTTCATTCTACAACAAGATCTGCTTAAAACCCTTCAACAACTCTCTGGAAATAAAATTCAAACTCCTATAAACAGCAGGCAGCACCATTAATGCATTGGCCCCAACCTATAATTTTTTTCAGCTGTTCATATCCACTTGTGTATGCTAAGCCCTAGATCTATACTTTTCAAGCTACAAAACTAATAAAATGCCCCAGAGCTGTAGACAGAGCCTCAGAGTAGACGTGGTTTATCTTCCTGCAGTTTAATTTTTTTAAAAAAAGATACAATAGCTTAGTTGATAAATAAAATACTAGTTTTATACTAAGTGTAATATTATGCCCTGTGACATTTGAGTGGGAATACAGGCGCTTGGCCTTAAAGGAGCAGATCCAGATTTCAGGCCAACTATGGAGAGACTAAAAAGATCACTGGTGTTGCGAGGGCCTGGGGAAGGGAGGAGCATGGAGGGGGCACAGAGGATCAGTCTAGCCTAGTGGAATATGCTGTGTTATACTACAGTGAGGGAGATTTCATTGTACATTTGTCCAAACCCGTAAAAGGCACAACACCAAGAATGAGTTGTGATGTAAACTGTGGACTTTGGGTGATTGTGATGTGTCAGTGTAAGTCTGTCAGTTATAAGCCATGGGCCACTCCTGTGCAGGAGGCTGTGTGTGCATAAGGGCAGGAGATGTGGGAGATCTCAGGACCTTTCCCCTCAGTTTTGCTGTGAACCTAAAACTGCTCTAAAAACTATGAAGTCTTAGTAAAAAAAAAACCCAGCTCTGTATATTATATATTATATATACATGTATGTGAGTATATAGAGCATCGTCTTATTCACTGGATATATTTCTGACAGAAGAGAAATAGGGGTCTGATAATAATCTGAAGCATTTTCCACAGGCCAACTTTTGTGAGTGTACGTTCTAAACCTTGTTCCTCCTCCATGCTCTTCTCAGGCTGGACTCAATTGCATGTTCTCATATTTTGGTATAACCCCTGACCCTGCACGTCCTCGTCATTGATGCCCAGTGAGGTGGTACAATGGGTGATGTCAAACAATCAGTTCACTTCAGTTCAGTCACTCAGTCGTGTCCAACTCTTTGCGACCCCATGAATCGCAGTGTGCCAGGCCTCCCTGTCCATCACCAACTCCCGGAGCTTACTCCAACTCATGTCCATTGAGTCGGTGATGCCATCCAACCATCTCATCCTCTGTCATCCCCTTCTCCTCCTGCCCGCAATCTTCCCCAGTATCAGAGTCTTTTCAAATGAGTCAGCTCTTCGCATCAGGTGGCTGAAGTATTGGAGTTTTGGCTTCAATATCCGTCCTTCCAATGAACACCCTGGAGTGATCTCCTTTAGGATGGACTGGTTGGATCTCCTTGCAGTCCAGGGGACTCTCGAGAGTCTTCTCCAACACCACAGTTCAAAAGCATCAATTCTTCTGTGCTCAGCTTTCTTTATAGTCCAACTCTCACATCCATACGTGACTACAGGAAAAACCATAGCCTTGACTGTACATACCTTTGTCGGCAAAGTAACGTCTCTGCTTTTTAATATGCTGTCTAGGTTGGTCATAACTTTCCTTCCAAGGAGTGTCTTTTAATTTCATGGCTGCAGTCACCATCTGCAGTAATTTTAGTGATGTCTAACAATACGTCATGATAAATGGAAGTGACTCTAAGCCACACAAATATATCCCTCAGATGCCAGCAGAATTGATCCCCTCTGAATTTCCCCTTAGCCACACTGCCAGTCCTTCCACCATCACCTAACACAAGAGGCAGTGTGACAGAAGAGAGGTTGGGATTGAAAAGACAGCAGTCTTAACTGATTTCAATGAAAATATCTTAGTTTTATAAACTTTTCGAAAACTCATGCCCAGGTGAACATATTTCTGGGGCCACTCCCAAACCCCTGAAAAGGGTGTATTCAAGTGAGTGGCCCTGAAGCTTAAACTTCATTTACCAGGTACACCCACCTCTAGTTCATTTTAAGAAAGACTGCAGTCTACTGATACCTGGTCATATATATATTGGGAGTCTAGGGGATGATGAGAAAGCGTGTCCCTCCAGTGTAGCTTAGGACACTGCAAGAAGCTTTCTCTCCTTGATCTCTCTACCTCGTTTTGTCTCCTTGGCCCTGCTTCATCTTGCTGCTGTGTCTTTTCCCATTTCTCTCTCCTTCCTGGGGGATTAGTGTCCTTGCACCCTCAGAGCATAGCATATACAAGAAATGCAATTGCTTCTCTTGGTGATACTGATTTTCCTTCATGCCTTTAAATACTTGATATACTGAAAGACCTTTCCCTCCCTCTTGGAGAGGTTGAGATGGAACAAAGAAGATGAAGACAAGTGAAAGTGAAAATACATACAGATAATGGAACGTTCTGATAAATTTTTGCAGCCAAATAGATGAAGACATTTCTCTAGGCAGTGAGTCTTTTCAAGCTGCAACTTCAGATCACCAGAATAACCCATTCATTCTTTGCCATGATTATATGTGGTGAAGTCTAAGAAGCACTGCCCTTGACATATTCAATTATTTGCCCTTTCCAAAACATGCCAAGGCATTTCATGCTTTACCCTTTGTTCTTTTTTGGAAGCGCATTTCCCTTCTTCTTTGCTAGTGAACTTTTGCTCAGTGATCAAGGTCTAGTCAAAGGTTGTTTATGAGACCTTCTAAGAACACCTCAAGCACAGTTCATTGCGTTGCTTTCTTTACCTGTCACGTCTTTAACTCCTGTTTTCTCACTTAAAAGACAAGTCTCACAGTTCAGTATTTACCTGTCTCCCAATTAGGTCATGATTTTTATGAAGACAAGGTCTTTTTATTCTTTGTAATCCTGGAACCCACACTGCCAGGATAGGGCTGGTTAATGTTGAAAGTGCCTTGTGTGAGCAGGACACAACTGATCTGTAGCCTTAGTTTCCAGGTTGTAAATGCTCCCACCGTGGCTAGGTTCAAGCTACCAATGTGACTGCCCTGAAAGGAGAGGTGGGAAGACATGCATAATAGCATACCATTCTATAATATTTCTACCTGCACATATATAATAGGTATAGCTGCTGCTGCTGCTAAGTCATTTCAGTCGTGTCCGATTCTGTGCGACCTCAGAGATGGCAATGCACTAGGCTCCCCCGTCCCTGGGATTCTCCAGGCAAGAATACTGGAGTGGGTTGCCATTTCTTTCTCCAATGCATGAAAGTGATATGGGTAATAATAAAATGTAGTCAAATATTGCGTTGATCCAGAACTTTGTTCGGGTTTTTCTGTATGATCTTACAGAAAAATCCAAATGTACTTTTTGTCCAAACCACTAATTAGAAGATGATAAGTTTTGAGTTGGTGATGGACAGGGAGGCCTGGCAGGCGGCAGTCCGTGGGGTCGCAAAGAGTCGGACACGACTGAGTGACTGAACTGAAGTGTTAAGTATTTATTGCTTTTGCTTTTAATATAGTTAACTGAAGAGTTGACTCATTGGAAAAGACTCTGATGCTGGGAGGGATTGGGGGCAGGAGAAGAAGGGGATGACAGAGGATGAGATGGCTGGATGGCATCACTGACTTGATGGACGCGAGTCTGGGTGAACTCCGGGAGTTGGTGACGGACAAGGGAGGCCTGGCGTGCTGCGATTCATGGGGTTGCAAAGAGTCGAACATGACTGAGTGACTGAACTGAACTGAACTGTAAGCCTGTATGATTTCATTTTTAATAATAGCTCTATTTGACAGCTGGTTCACAAAAATTCTTAAAAATTTAGTAGTCTGTTCTCATGAGCTTGTACAAGCCAGCATCAGCACAGCACTGTGTGTAGCTCCTTAGAAGCAAATGTTGACAAATCGTAATGATCATATTCAGAGGATTCTGGTAAAAAATCATGTTGAAAGTGGAACAGGGACACTAATGTTTCCCCCAAGTCGATAAAGTTGTTTTTGTTCTGTCACTGAATTGCGTCTGACTCTTTATGACCCCATGAACTGCAGCACACCAGGCTTCCCTGTCCTTCACTATCTCTGGGAGCCTGCTCAAACTCGCGTCCATTGAGTCCGTGATGCCATCCAACCATCTCATCCGCTGTTGCCCCCCTCTCCTGCCTTTGATCTTAAGATCAGAGTCTTTTTCAGTGAATCAACTCTGCATCAGGTGGCCAAAGAATTGGAGTTTCAGCTTCAGCACCAGTCCTAACAAAAAATATTCAGGGTTGATTTCCTATAGGATTGACTGGTTTGATCTCCTTGCTGTCCACGGGACTCTCAAGAGTCTTCTCCAGCATCACAGTTTGAAAGCATCAATTTTTCAGCGCTCAGTGGTTCAATTTTCACATCTATACATGACTACTGGAAAAGCCATAGTTTTGCCTGTATGGACCTTTTAGCTTCATAATCTGTTGTGTTTGTATGTGACTTGCTATTTTTTCTTCAATTCATAAAAGTCTTCCAAGTGTGTAGTCCAGGGAGGCTGATCGCAGAGTAAATAACGTAAAGACTTAACATTTCCTAAGTTTCCTCCAAGTGTAACTTTTCCCCTTGTGTAGAAGTGAGATGAGAGGAGGCATCTATGCTCTTAAACTCTCAGAATCTCTGGAAAATGATCTTTCATCAAGGAAATGATGGGGAGAGTCAACGTCATATCCAGAACTGTCAGTATTTCCCCTGATAAGGTTTTACTAGCCCAGCATTGTAATCCTGCCACGTGTCCTCAGATTCTAGGTACCTCTTGGTTCTGTTTGGACAGAACTGAAACAAGACAAGGAGAATCATACAGGCCTGGCAGCTTCCAAGAATGACTTACTGCTGGTTTCCCTTGACGTGAAATAAGATATTCCTGGAAGATTTCAGAATGATTTTCTTTTTACATCCAGATGTTCACACCTCTGATGTTTGCTTTGCTCAGTCTCAGTGGTGTCTGATTCTTTGAGACCCCATGGACTGTAGCTTGCCAGGCTCCCTGTCCATGGAATTTTCCAGGCAAGAATACTGGAGTGGATTGCCAGATGTTTGTTTTGTCATATAATAAATATCTGTCTGTGACAGATAACTAGAACCAAATAATGAAAAATAGTTGCAAATTTTCTTTTGCTAAAGCTGTAACTTTCGAGTATGATTTTAATAAAAAGAATCCCACTTAAGTTTTCTTTTTCCATTTTGCAACGGTGAGAGGCAAATCAGTCGGCATAAACTAAAGTTATTTAATATGTATTAAATGGTGCTTTAATGCCAATGGCACTAAATTCAGGGGATTCCAAAACACTCTGTCATAGCTCTTCAGGTATTTGGAGTGAAGGAGGACGAGAGACTAAAAGCATCAGAAAGTTAAGGCTGTATATTTAAGTTATGTTTCAGTAATTTAAGGATAGTTATATGAATTATAAGTATATATTTCATGCGTCTCTAAAACACTGACAGTTGCTTTTATTTCTGACCTCCGTTGAGGTGTTACAGAAACAAAGGGACGTGGACTGGATCAGGGCCACTCTAGAAATCCTGCCGTCATCTTAGCATCTCATTCACAAAAATTTGTCTATGGTAGGTCACAAACAAAATAATCTTTAAATGCAAGTTAGTGAAAGCTGGCTGGGCTGGGACATAGATGTTAGTAGGGGTACCAGATGAATGGGAATGTTTAAAAGCTAAATTCAGCATGACACACGGGCTTCCTAAGTAATGAATAATGATCTCATTCAGTGTTTCTGAGAAGCGGTAGTTTCATATGAAGTTCCTAGGGTGGATCAAAGAAACACCTAAATACGAGCACATCTGTCCATCTTCTAAAAGAGGAGGAAATGCTTGAGTGAACACAAAGACTGAGTTAAAACGCCGACTTTGTTCTCAGAGACCAGATGATCTCTGAGGCACTTTCCATTGACTCTTGTTTGCCCTTGTACAGACATAGTCACGGATAGTAAGTCTTTTTTTTTTTTTTTTGGCTCTGAGTTCTAAAATATTTGGATATAGAAAAATCCGTGTTCACAGTTGTTCAGATGGATTTTTGATAGGGCAAAAATAAAGTGAAAAATTTTAGGTCAAAGATATTTTTAGTTATTAAAACCACTGGAGAATGAACACCTAAGTGATAGTCACTCCATAATATAAAGAAATTTTGCCTAACTTATCTGAAAATGCCTGGCTAAATAACTCTGGTAATACTTATGTTAGAAACCTGAAAATCTAGATTTGTCTCCTAGAAATCACTTTTCATTCAACTGAAATATATCAATTTTAATTTTCTGAAAGTTTTGAAATATTCAGTATGCATTAGACAAAGTAATGATTCTCAGATTACTAAGTGACTTCTCTGTTTCCCAATAGATAGTAAATTCCCTGCAAATAAAATCCATACATTACTTGACTTTAGATTCTCAGCATAGCGCAGAATTAAACTATTTGATAAGTGAATAATTTCTTGGAGAGGGCAATACACTGAATTCAGTTTATGTTGCAGGCGTTAACGTGCGTAGAACAAGTATGTACAGTGTACAGCAAACCTCTAATATTTGTTTTCTCTAGGGAAGGAAGTGGGGAAATGGTCAGGAGGCCTTGACTTTCTGCTTTGGATTATTCTGGTTGTGTTTATCACAGACTTGCTCTACTGTTTTCATATTAATAATGTTCAAGACCAAGATTATATGGCACCTAAAAGGTCTGTAGAAAGGAAAACTTCGCAACTATCTAACAACTCTCCTACATTTATATTGGCATCTTCACAAACTTCTGTTACTATTTATTTCCAAAGGAAGAAAATTTTTATTTGAACTTTTTTGTGATCATGAACATGTCTGTTCTGGTTCCTTTCTGATTTCTTGGATTCAGCTTATTTTCATAGATCTGTATCCTCTTCCTTTTCTTCCAGTTTCCTCATTTAGTCATCATCACATTAGCAAGTGGCAAAAAACACTAGCCTAAATCCTAGGAGATTTCACTCTACATTTTTCCTCACTCTTTTAGAACACTATTAACTTCAAAATATTTACTTTTATGGACTCTTTATATGTACTAGTATATTTGCATATTGTATAATATACAGCATTACTCAGGGCTTCCCAGATGGTGCTAGTGGTAAAGAACCTACCTGCCAATGCAGGAGACATAAGAGACTCAGGTTCGATCCCTGGCTCAGGAAGATCCCCTGGAGAAGGGCATGGCAACCCACTCCAGTATTCTTGCCTGGAGAATCCCATGGACAGATTGGGCTACAGTGGGCTACAGTCCATGGGGTCGCAAAGAGCTGGACACAGCTGAAGTGTCTGAGCACACATACATGCAAAGTGTTACCCATCTATAAAACTAGAATACAATGAATTTTAAATTTCTCTGTTCTTCCTCTTACTATCCCCTTATCATTGTCAATTTATCTTTCAATAACATGGTTTATATTTTCCTTTTACAAAGGCTTTTATTGATTAGTTTTAGTAAGGCAAGAGAAAAATGTGGTGCTAGAAAGACGTTGTTTCACACCTAATAAAAGCTACTTTATTAGCTTCAAATGGCCTTCCATTGATAATAGTAGCAATTAGCTGATCTATCCATTTAAGCTAACGCACTTTCCTTCTTGGGAAATGAGCCATGATTTCCTTCAATTCTGAGACTTCTCCCAGGTATCTGAACTTACCTTGACTCCGTTCCCCACCTCCATTTTTCACAGCAAATAAAATCTCCGCTTCTTTTCTATTCTTCCTTTGCAGAACCTCTCACATCTGACCTTTCTTTCCATCCCCACTGTGCTTAGTTGTTCAGTCATGACTCTGCGACCCCATGGACGATATATAGCCTGCCAGGCTCCTCTGTCCATGGGGATTCTTCAGTTAGAATACTGGAGTGAGTTGCCGTGCCCTCCTCCAGGGGATCTTCCCCACCCAGGGATCAAACCCAGGTCTCCCACATTGCAGGCAAATTCTTTACTGTCTGAACCACCAGGGAAGCCCTCCATCCCACGGCTGCTGCTGCTGCTGCTGCTGCTAAGTCGCTTCAGCCGTATCTGACTCAGCGACCCCATGGACTGCAGCCTACCAGGCGCCTCCGTCCATGGGATTTTCCAGGCAAGAGTACTACTGCCACTTAAATCCATGACCTAAAATTCTGAAATAAAATCAACCTCAATAGCTCACTGGTAGCTCTCAATCTCTCTTTACATGGGGGTCAGATTGGTCTGTCTTCCCCTGCTGCCATCCTTCTCCTGATTGGTTTCCTCTTTATGCTTAAATAAAAGTTGATTTCCCTTTGCCCAGCTTTCAGTGTCCCTGGACACCGTTTCAGCTTGGTCTGTAACTGTTAGACAGTCCATTTGTTCCAGTCTAGTTGCAATCCTTGTTATTCCCCTTCGAATAACTGACTCTTTCCTTTCTCCACTCCTTTGCTTATGCCATTTGTTTTAATGAATCGCCTTCAGTTAAAATTCATGCTTTGGGGTTAAATCCCATGGCTTGATAGAGGCCTCGCTTCATTTTCATCATAGGCAGACTCTCTCTTTTGAATAGCTTCCTACTTATTTAAATGCTCTTTATGGTACTCATCACATATCTTCTTATATCATTTATGTCACTTTTTCTCTCCTTATTAATTTACTCACCTACTATATGTCAACTAGTGTGCTGATGTGGATGTTTTCCATGAAAGACAAGAAACCACTAACAAATGTTAGTGATAAAGTATATTCGCAGTTGATAAAAACATGTTTAAAATTGAAATGGCCCAAATATACATCTATTCGTAAATTTTAATCAGTCTTTTATTGACTGATTTGGCCATCCTTTGCCTTTATAACAACAAAATCTATTCTATTCATTCAGCAAAGATTTACTGGTTATCTGTTTGGACCCAGGCATTATATGGTGGGAATTTCTTCAGTAATTATTAAAAACTGGAGAATTGTTGCTCTTAGGTCATCTAGTCACTGTCTCAGTTCTCAGCCCTTGCAAGTTTCACACAGTAATGCAGACAGATCCAGACTTGTGACCCAGGTCTCTTTTTTGAACTCTGTGTCTATCTGAATTTCCTTAAACTGACTGTTGATTAAAGGAGAGAAAACCTTGGGACTTTGAAGGAAAGGGAAATGCTGGCCAGTATTCTTTAAATACTATTCTGTGTCCTTTGGCTTCTTTAGTTGAGAAGTAGACATCAGTCCTATGCAAAGGCAAGGTTGATGGATTTTAGGTATCCTGTGGCAAGTGATATTAAGGATAAGAAATTACTCTCACTCATTCCACCTTGAGTAGATGACTGAGTAAAGTTAAGATAGAATAAAAGACAGTGTGACCAGAGGGGAAAAGCCATTTAATTCATTCATTCATTCATTTGTTCATTTGTTCAGCAGGTATTTGTTAAGTCTTTTTATGTACCAAACAGTCCAGTAGATTGGAGGTTGCAAGGAGGAAGGTAAAGAAAGCAGGGAAGAAGACTTTGCTATTACTCAAGACTATCACATGGTGTAAAACCTAGGGATGTCTAGGCTGTCATCTGAAGAGTTGCAATGGGAAAACCATTTATGATACTGCTGCCCTGTTGCATTCACTGGTACCCAGCAGCCTCCAAGAATTAATTAATGAATGCATAATCAATACATTTCAAACATGCCTTACTTTAAGTGTGATGTTTAAAATGAATATATACGACTCATGAAGAGCCTTGTTCTATAAGCTATTTAGTTTCAGTTTTACATACAAATTTTTTCTCACTAAGGGATCTTCTCTCTTGCCATAGTGATTGACCAGCTACCAAGCCATGTAAACCACATTTAGACCACAACTGGCAGAATGTGTTCTGGTGTAAAGTAGAAAACACCAGGCACTTTCCTAGAATTCTGTGTTAAAAATTGGAGTAAAAAATAAGGCCCCCTCATAATGTTAGCTTTTCAAATTAAAATGTATCCGTGGATCCACAGGCCTCTATGAAATGCCTTTTGCTTTGTCACCTGAAAGAGAACTGAAGCTGTGTGTTTATATGGTAATGCCACTTACACTATGAGTCGGGAACACTTCATGCTTCTATGGCATGAATATAGGAGGTGATTGCAGACAAAATAACCAGTCGGAGCAATAGTGTGCTCAAAATTTTAGCTCTGTGGCTCTTGATAAGTAAGATTTTATGCTGAAACCATCAAGTTGAAGACATGGCACCAGTGACGTGAATTGCTGTTAGAGTTACAGAGACAGATGAGTACAAAGTACAAATGACTCTGTGCCCTTGAAAGTGAATTTGCCCCAAGGATAATCTTTCTCACTGTGTGGTTCTCAGGCGACTTGCCTCACCTGAAGATTCGGATTTCTAGGCTCTACCTGCAGTCATTCAGGTTTCTCAGGGCTGGTGGGTAGGCCCTAGGCGATTATTACCCTTTTAACAGATCCTCAAAGGATTCTGTTGTAATTTGAAATCTGAAAGCTAGGGACCTAGAAGGAAAAGAATCTTTTCCTGTCAATCAATATACAAAATTTTTAATAGAAACAAAAGTATAATTATTACCTGTTCAAAAGAAGAGACTAATGCATCAAGCACTGGAAGAAAGTGTAAAACAAATCTGTCTCACTGAAAGTATTCATAATCAACCCTTCCCAGTTTTTAGCAAGCACGTGCTAGGTTTTCCATATTTATTTACAAAAAGAAAGCAACAGCCAGAGACCCAATAAAGAGTCTCGTCCTGAAAGAGGAAGGAAAACGTTTTCTGTAAGCCTCTGAACATCACCAGCCCCTACTGACCTTGTCTGTTTGAAGAGTTGGTGTCCTGCAGAAAGTCCCGGTGGGCTTCCTGGATTGCAGTGTCATACTCTGCCAGCTCTCCCTGCCCTTAACTAGGATGCTTGGAGTTAACTGAAGCTCCAGACAGCTCTGGTAGCTAGCTGGGTTTCGCAAACAGTTCCCTCTGCTGTCCGAAGGCCTGGACAGAGATTCATGCAAGATGCCTTCAGTAAACTTGATATGGGAGATTTACATAGTTTGTGGGACAGAGTTTTTGACAGAGCCTCTTCGAGAGAGGTGTTGATAGAAAAGTTGAGATTCATGTTACTCAACATCTTGACCTCAAACAGTGTTTGTTTTGGGTTTTGAGGTGTGAAAGTCAACTTTTGCCCTTGTAAAAGGTAACAGACATGCTCAGTCTTGCATCTCATGTTTGCTTTAAATCAGCTAATAAAAAAAAACAACGTACATTCATGCAAATAAATTAAGTCCGTCTGATGTCCTTTTATGCAATATTCCCACTGATACTCCTTTCCAAAAGCTGTGTTCTAAAGTACACTGGTACTGATTCAATAAAAGTCCCAACATATGAAGCATGATTATAGTACCCAGAACTCATGTTAATAAAAGAGGCAGAAACTCAGTGCTGACTGGCAGGACATAAACCTTAACGATTATTTATGTTAATCGATGTGCTGTTTTTGAATGGCTTTAAGCATTGCTGAATCCAGGGGTTTAAGGTGTCATAGCACAGTGACTTCCACCATCCAGGGGCTGAACCCATGTCAACAGCAATCAAGTCTTTCAGTCATTTTATCTCTGCGAGGTCTTTATCTCAGTGATAGCTGGTGGCTTCAGACTAGATGAAAGAGGTGTTTTCTTTTCAAGAGTTCTAGCAGAAGTCCTAAATGTGAGTCTTATTGGCTTCATGAAGTCAGTGTCCAGCTCTGAACTTACCCCTGTGGATAGGGTAGCAGATGACAGTGATTGGCCAGGTCATGGGCCCATTCTTAGAGAAGGAAGATGACATCAGCTATGAACAAATCACATGGGTCTCAAAGGAAATGCTAAAGTGCTGTTACCAGTAGAAGAAATAAATGCTGAGCAGGTAACTAGCAACTGTGTCTATTACATAGGTATCGATACATCATAAGTAATAGTATGCAAAAATCTTTAGGAAATTAGTCATAGGACTAGGAAATGTGAGAGAAGTTGCAGTGTGCTTCTTGATACCCACTCTTCTGATTGGGTTGCTCTCTGCTTTGATCTGGTGTAGATGACCTTTCTTAGCTAGAATACTTTTCATCACCTCTTCTTCCCTTGAACTGTTGAATAGGCATGTTGCTCTTTAGTGTAAAATGAAAGCTCCTTAAGGTTGCTCTTTGTACTCTTGTCTAATGGTAATAGATGGTAATAGCTTGACCATTGCTATGTCTCATTAATGTACTTAGTTTTTTTCTCGTTTTCTGGGGAAACACTGGAAATGATACTATTAGAGTTTTGCTTTTTTCACAAGAGTCTGATGATGAAGAAATTGCTTCGTTATTTTTTTAGAATATAAAATACCTAGACTCTTTGTGGTAGATGCCATCCAAATAAAATGGTTGTTAGTGAAAATACTGTCATCCAAGCACATGTTTTGGTAATGTTCTTCACATTTTAACTCTTTAGATTTGCAAGACGATTTAAATACATATGGAGAGAAATACAGTTCTTTCTCAGAGAATTTCCTGAAGCATTTGTCTAGCTACTCTCTGCGTCTCTCCCACTCTCAGATTCCCCATACTTTCTCCCCATATAATTATCATTTGAGCATCTGGAACTTAAAAATTCTCATCAAATAATTGGGCTTGTCTAAGCCTTGGTGATCAAAATAGGTCATGTTTGAGAAAAATTTTAAGAAAATGTGATAGTGTTTTTAATTCTCATGGCTTATAGTTACAGCAGAATGACCATGGTTTCCTCCCCATAGATTGCATATGAGACATTACATATCTGTGTAATGTTTGCTGGTTTATATTCTTTCTGGGCAGGTCCCAGTAATCATTCTTATCAGGCTGCCATGGGTGTGTGCTTTTGGAGGCCGGCTTTCATCCTGAGTGGGACTGGGAATCCTACATGCGTCCAGTTCTGCACTCAGCCCCCTAAACTTTCTTAGTATTGACATTGGCACTGCATTTACCTAAGTAGTGGATTACAGAAAAAATAACTTTCCAGACTGCTTCTATTTGTTTTGTGACTTTCCATTTTAGAAACTGTTTCCACGTGCGTTGTCCCACGTGAGTCTCACAATATATGAGGCATCGTTTTCCTGAGTTTTCAGGTAGACTGGAGCTTGAGGATGTTTAGTAACTCATGCCAGGTTCTTATCTGTAGGAAATGACACAGAGTCAGGCCTTTAACTCTGGATTGAATATATATTCTTTGTATCACGCCGTTGCCAGGAATCCCTTCTGGCATCTACAGACTGTGAGACAGCTAAGCATGTGTAGAAGCCTCTCTGCCATTGTGCATGTCCTCGGGAAGGCTGCAAGGCTGAGGGATTTCAGCTGGAAACCATAGGGGCTTGACAGAAACTGAGACTGTCAATTGGGAAGAGCATGAACCAATAGGAGACACTGTGAAGGACATGAAGCCTACTGAATGCCATTTCCTTGCCATCTAAATTTCTGAAACATTAAGAGATACTGACTTTGGGTATAAGTCAGTTCTTGCACTGCTTATATCACAATTCAAATAAAAGAAATACTTTTATTGAACATCACTTGTTTTGTGATAAGTAATGTTTAACTTGGAATTCCTTCAGATTCATTCTATTTACTGATATACAACAGAAAAAAAAGCAAACTTTTTCTTTAAGTCCTTTTAAAAAAATTTTCAACTTTTAATATAAATTTAAAGCAAATATTCCTGTGTCAGAAAGAGACATAAATCAATGCTTTGGATCCCTAAGGGCAGTTATTTTATATCAGTTAATTTATTGTTGGGAGAGTGGATTGCAAAAAGAAAATATTTTCTCTAGTCTCATTTCTATCTTGTTTGGAGAATGTCAATTACCACTGTCACAAATGATTTTTTTGAAGGGCTATAATGCAGAATGGCATAAAGTTGTTTCGTTCATCAGTAAGATCTGCCTTGAATTCTAACTGAAGGCTACTGTCTTTCCTTGGATGGTACTGTTTTTCTCTCGATTTCCTCACAATGTTGTATTTACAAAGTTAAGTACATAAAATCCAATTTGAGTGGCTGGAAGCAGATCAAATGGTTTAATGAACTCAGCTTTATTTCTATTAGGTGGGGAAATCAAAGCTGAGTCTGATAATTTCTGTGCCCACAAAATAATCAGAGACCTAATTAAGCCCACACAGAGAGCCACGTTAGAGACTGCTTAGCTTCCACCCTTCCTGTATGGCATAATCCTGTACTGTCTCATCAGCTTTTACATGAATGTTTACCAAGGAAGTGCAAGACCGAGGTGAGCATAAATCACATTGGCGCTTGACAAAGGCTGGCAGCAGGTAGGTTTAGTGTGCTTATACTCCTAGAAGACTCTTGAGAGGTCCTTGGATGGCTAGGATATCAAACCAGTCCATCCTAAAGGAAATCAACCCTGAGTGTTCATTGGGAGGACTGATGGTGAAGCTGAAGCTCCAACACTTTGGCCACCTGATACAAAGAACTGACTCACTGGAAAAGGCCCTGATGCTGGGAAAGATTGAAAGCAGGAGGAGAAGGGGGCGACAGAGGATGAGATGGTTGGATGGCATCACCGACTTGATGGATATGAGTTTGAGCAAGTTCTGGGAGTCAGTGATGGACAGGGAAGCTTGGCGTGCTATAGTCCATGGGGTCATGAAGAGTCAGACACGATACAGTGACTGAACAACACCATCAACAACTATGAGCGTTGGGCAGCACTGTTATTAGTGTCTGCTTCAGTCAGCACAGTGGCAATTAAGGAGGTGAATATGGTGACAGATTCAAAAATTATGCCAGCAGTTGTATAGCATGCAATGTAAAACATTTTGAAATAAAAATAAAAACAGAACAGCCCATAGAGTAATCACCCACCACCTTCAAAACAATTCCATTTTGAACTAGTCAAAATAGCATAATCATTATCTTTCCTCTAACTTTGTGTGTAGGAGAAGGCAATGGCACCCCACTCCAGTACTCTTGCCTGGAAAATGCCATGGACGGAGGAGCCTGGTGGGCTGCAGTCCATGGGGTTGCTACTAGTAGGACACAACTGAGCGACTTCACTTTCACTTTTCACTTTCATGCATTGGAGAAGGAAATGGCAGCCCACTCCAGTGTTCTTGCCTGGAGAATCCCAGGGACGGGGGAGCCTGGCCGGCTGCCGTCTATGGGGTTGCACAGAGTTGGACACGAGTGAAGCGATTTAGCAGCAGCAGCAGTAGCAGCATCCTTGTGTGTCTGCTTCAGCTATCTACAGTGTGTATCATCGCACCCTCAGCTTGGATAACGGATCTTTAAGAGTAGAATTTATAAGCAAGTAAACATATTTCTGCTGAAGCTAGGCTTCAGCTTAGACACATCCAACTGCTTTAGAATGTCCATGGAGCTCAGGTGGGAAGAACCACTAAAATTACCATCAAGGAGAGTTGAATAGTTGAAAATACAAAATACGAACATTTTCTACGGCTTCTAAGAACTTTTATTTCCCCCGCCATGAAAATAGGCAGCAGGAGGAAAAAAAAATCTGAGTGAAAGATTTGATTCAGATGCTCAACATAGAGGACCCCCTGTACTTTAAGATTTACAGAAAGGAAAGCCTCTGAGCAATTTTCTCAGTTCTGGATACGTTTGGGTTCTTATTTGTGTAACCCTTGTCATCAAAGCTAACTACAGACAGCTAAGAGTTTTGGCTTGGCCTGTGTTTTCTTGAAATGGCTAACATCCATTTAAAGGCTCATAAATCCTTCAAGTGTTTCCATTGTGGGGTTTGTGGAACCCCGCCCCCGTTTATGAGCAACTGGAACTGGGTCACAGATAAGCTTGATTACTGGTGAAGATACAGTTTGGGGTAGATGAATACAGTGATTTAGTTTCCCTTAATATGAGGACTAGATTTGTTCCAACAGGTTTTCAAGTCATAGTCTTAGCCTACAGCTCTCAGTATTGCTGTTTTAAGATGTTACATTTAAAGACAAAAGAGCCAACAGAACTAAATTTAGGTGCGCAAGCTTGGGATGTTTGAAAAGAAACTTGGGATCCTAGGATGATTTCTGACATTTTTAAGCTCTGTGTTGTCTCAGGCCTTTGTGCGAGTTAAATTAGAAGTGATTTCTTTTTCCCCATTGAAGACCCTGCAGATAAACTTAAAATCTAGTGATTTTAAAGGAGGATTGATGCTTAAACAGAAACCATACAAGCAGACTTACATGTTACAGTTTTACAGTTAATAAGGCCAGTGTTTAATTAATAACAGTCTTATGCCGGAGAATCCCAGGCACGGGGGAGCCTGGTGGGCTATCGTCTGTGGGGTGGCATAGAGTCGGACACGACTGAAGCGACTTAGCAGCAGCAGCAGCAGCATGGCTGTAACACTGTAACATGTAGTTAGACTTTGACTTTACTATAAGCACTAGGTACTCAGAGCGTTAAGGTTACTATGCAGACGTTCATAGGCTGAATTAAGGGTGGGTAATCAGAGCTCAAGGGGAGTATGTGATTGTCTAAAGAAGTGGTAACGGTGAGGTGATGGAGATCTTACTTAGAGACGCAGCGGGAATGGAATGGAATGGAGAATAAGGACCTGACACCAGAAATACAGCTGGTGCTGTATATTCAAATGAAGAGCTTCCTGGGTGGCACTAGTGGTAAAGAACCTTCAGACCAGTGCAGAGGCTTAAGAAACACCCGTTCAATCCCTGGGTCAGGAAGATTCCCTGGAGGGAGGGCATAGCAACCCACTCCAGTATTCTTACCTGGAGAATCCCATGGACTGAAGAGCCTGGCAGGCTACAGTCTATGGTGTCTCAAAAAGTCAGACAGGACTAAAGCGATTTAGCACACAAGCACGCATTCAGATTAAAAGGTGTTTGTTTCCTCTCCCTATCTTTTGTTTTTGAGTTAGGGTTGTTAATTTTCCTGAACTTTTTCAGGTTTAGTTGCCTAGGAATAGTGGATGAAAGATATTTGGAAATGCATTCCAGTATCTGGTTCAAAAATGCAAATCATATCCCCACTCATGGTTTCTATCTCATAATTTCAAAAGGATCTTGGACCATCCCCAAATCCCAGGGGTAACATAGGGGATGGGGGACCCAGAGTCCTAGCAAAGCTTTCCCCTGAAGCCCTGAGCAAGGCTGTTGGAACTACATTTCCTTTTTAGAAAATGCAAGTGTTTATATGACAGAGATGGGATGGAAAACACAGAATGTTACTTCGGTTCAGTTCAGTTGCTTAGCCGTGTCCAGCTCTCTGCGACCCCATGGACTGCAGCATGCCAGGCCTTCCTGTCCATCACCAACTCCTGGAGTTTACCCAAACTCATGTCCATTGAGTCAGTGATGCCATCCAACCATCTCATCCTCTCTCATCCCCTTCTCCTCCTGCCTTCAATCTTTCCCAACATCAGGGTCTTTTCAAATGAGTCAGCTCTCTGCCAAGATGGCCAAATTATTGGAGTTTCAGCTTTACCATCAGTCCTTCCAATGAACACCCAGAACTTATTTCCTTTAGGATGGACTGGTTGGATCTCCTTGCCGTCCAAGGGACTCTCAAGTCTTCTCCGACACCACAGTTCAAAAGCATCAATTCTTCTGCTCTCAGCTTTCTTTATAGTCCAACTCTCACATCCATACATGACTACTGGAATGTTACTTAAATGCTTTTAAAATGCTATTTTTACTTTTAGAACCTAAATTTAATAATATATAGAAACTAGTAACTGGGCTCCCCAGGTGGCTCAGTGGTAAAGAATCCATTTGCCAATGCAGGAGATGTGGGTTGTAGCCCTGGGTTGGGAAGATCCGCTGAAAAAGGAAACCCACTCCAAGATTTTGCCTGGAGAATCCCATGGACCAAGGAGCCTGGTGGGCTGCTGTCCAGGGGGTCACAAAGAGCTGGACACGATCGAGCACACACACAACTAGCAAGTACCCATACTTAAACTTCAGCATTAAAGTTTATCCCTTCATGTTTTTCATCTTATAGATCCATGTATGTTTGACTGTACGTTGGAATCACATGAAAGCTTTTAGAAACTAGAGTTAAACCAGTTTCAGGGCTTAGGTGTGAGTAGGTTCTAAAGACTCTTTCCCTGCTGCTTTGAGTGTACAGCTGGAGTTGAATTCCTCGTCTCTGGATGCCCAGCCACATAGCATCACTTTGTCGCAGCTGTTATTCTCTTGATGATCTTAGTCATTTCCCTCATTGTGTCACTAGCCTTGTCTACTCTGTGACAGTTTTGAGACACAAAAGAAGGGCAGTGTAATTGGTTTGAGCATTTTCACTCTAGATGAAGAAAGGAAATTCATGTTGATAATATCCTATTTTGGAATGGGAAGCAATCTCTGTATGCTCTGAATTATTTTATTGTTCAGTCGCTAACTTGTATCTGACTCTTTGTGACCCCATAGACTGGAGCCTGACTGGAGCCTGCAGTTCTCCAGGCAAGAGTACTAGAGTGGGTTGCCATTTCCTTCTCCAGGGGATCTTCCCAGGTCCAAGATTAAACCCATGGCTCCTATATTGCAGGTGGACTCTTTGATCAGTAAACTTTAAGTTAATGCTTTATCATCTACCCTTTTTGCTCTGCTAACATTTAGGATTTGAAAACATTAAATGTTTGTTTACATCCTCTGTAAGGCAGCACTGATTTGTTTGTCTCCTGGGATTAAACTAAAAGCAGTGCTCAGTTACACACAAATTTTTAAAAACTGAACAACTATACAAAATGATTAAAAGATATAAAATTAAGTTCCTAATCCCTCAGTTATGCCTCTGAATGTTTCATAATGAGGCGAACTCGGTTCTACTAAAACTTTTCCTTTTTGGTTAAAAAAGAAAATCGATACGTTCTCATAGACACAAACAAAAGTATGACCCTTTCTTTAGAGGTTTAGAACCCTGCTTATTGCATAATGGGCTAAAGAGGTTAAATCTTTCATTTAAGGAGAAATCATGCTCTTTAAATTTCTTTCCAGGCTAAGTGACAGATGAGACAATTTACATCCACTAAGATTTCAGTAACTTGATGCAATAGCCTTGGCAACAGAATTCTACCAAATGAAAAGTGTCAAATTGCACAGAATGGTGTTTGTAGCCAGTGGGTCTCCACGTAGACCTCCCTAGAAATTGTGCCAGAATAAAAGGCTTTAAAGTTCCCATTGCTACTTCTGAGTTATAAGCTGCGGCTTCTTGAGCCCTCATTAGACTCGGTAAGTTGAATGCCTATCACAACCTTCTCTGACCAGCCCTGTCAACCTCGAGACCATTCCAGTCCATCGAAGTAGGAAGCCTATTGCACACTGAGTAATGAATCCCCGTTCCGCATAGTTCTCCCTCTCTTCTCTGTAACAGCCCCTTGCTTTTCTGTTCTGTTTTTGCTTTTACTCCTCTCATTCACGGTTCCCCACCTCCTCCCCTGTGTAGAATTTAGCTAACTTATGTAAAAATCCCACAATTAGTCAGCAACTAGATCAGGAGCTAGTATATTGCAAAAACAATAAAGTTGCCCAAGGGCAGAAGGAAGATTTTTGAGGCCGCATCTTACCTAAGCCTGAGTATTAAGCATTTTAATACTAGTTATCAAAATGGATGCATACATGCCTTTAAAAGAACCTGGGCTTGATTTAGGATAAAAATGATCTACCTTTGCGGACAGAGCTGGAACAATGGATATAATTACTTTTGAATATGTAGGATCTTTTCAAAAGGCCTTGAGAAAAGACAGGCTCTCAGATAAGATGGTTTATTTCCGCTGGACTGCCACAGGCAAAAGACAAAGCCAGTGGTGTACCGTTGCCCTCCCTTCTGCCACAACGTTTGGCTTGTAAACCGCGGCCATCGCCAGTCGGCAGCAGTGAAAAGAGACCACACAAACCCTTGAATTCCGTTCCCATGAGTGGCCATTGCCCTTATGCCAGTACCTCCACCGGCAGCCCAGACGGGATGGAAGCAACACTGTTTTAGCGCTGTAATTCCACTGTGGTTGGCCCAGGAACTCTGGATATACTGGTAAAAAAATAAATGAAAATGAGGCCTACTATGTAGAAAAGCTCAGTGGGTGAGCTTTGACACATGAAAACACCTCAATTCTCAAGCAAGACAGAGGTGACAAATTTGAAGAACTGGGCATATTATATTGATGAGATGATTACCCAGAAAGGGCCGCCTAATAATAATATACTTTCTGAGTATTTAAGATAAAGTGCTGCTATGAACTACGTATTAATGTTATCATTTCCGTTTTAGAAATGAGAAAACTGAGGCACAAAGTAATGATGTAAAACTTATACAAGTCACCTAGCTCTCAAGTGGGTTAGCTGCGATGCAGACTTGCTCCGAGGTCAGTGCTTTAAACCCCGAGCCTACCGTTGTGTTTGCCTTTAGGAAACTTCTGTGACTTATGGAAAAGATTATTGTCGTTTAGTTGATAAGTTGTATCCCATTCTTTGCAACACCATGGACTGTAGCCCACCAGGCTTCTCCGTCCATGGGGGGTCTTCCCGACGCAGGGGCTGAACCTGGGTCTCCTGCATTGGCAGGTGGGTTCTTTACCACTGAGCCATCAGGGAAGCCCAGTAAAAGAAAAAAACTAGAATGCTATAAAAATACAGCAATTTTGAAAAGCTACATTCAAAGCAGTAAAGAAAACATTTAAGAAATTTAAAAAATTTTTTTTTGAAAAATGCAACAACTTCTAGAAAGTCCCAGGTATGGAGACACCTGGAATTCACAGTTTCACTAGGGCTTCTACGACATCCTCCATGGTTAAGATCTCGTCTTTGTCATCTTTTACCATTTCATGTATAAACTTCTCCCAGGCAGGATTAAATGTTTGCAAATGCTTTAAAGTGGAATTGATACAATATCAGCAAATGAAATATAAGCTGTTTCATTGGAGCAGGGCATAGAACAATGCCATTTAAAAATAAAGCAGTCAAAGATCATTTGACCACCAATATATGTCACTTGGGAAACATTAACCAAACTATTTAAGAATCCTGTGATTTAATTATTACATAATATATATTTTTTCTATCTTGGTACAATTCCTTTTCTCTAGGTTGGAACGCAAGTTTTGAAAAATGGAAAATGTCAAGATTAAATCTCTATTGAGGAGTAGTAGGAAAATACGTTTATGCTATTAACTAGGAATGACTTTGGAGTGGTGCCTCCTTGGATTTCAGTGAATAGAAGGAATTTGTTCAGTGTTGCAGCTCTTAGGGAGGTTTAATAGCACTTTGAATGTGAACATTCCTGAACTCATAGGTGACACAGCCATCTGTGCTGTGAGTGGGTTTTAGCGGCATGCCAAAAAGACCTGGCAGGTGAGAGATGGGAATACCGAAAGCCTCGGTCAAATGCCTCATCTATCAGTAAGAATGAATGTTTTCTTTCATAAAGACAATTTAACCTCAGTTCTTCTAGTGTAATGAAGATAGGACCAAAAGTCCACAGGACTCTAAACCAATCCTCTCTCTGCCATTAATGAGCTGCCTAACTGGAGGAAAAGAACAACCTCTGTTATTCATTATCCAATCCATAAAATAATTAATGGACTAAGTCATGGTTGCTAACCTCTTGGTAATCTAATGAAAACCCAGAACTCTTCTCTCTTGAGAAACGTGCAGGTATAAATTCAGTGGTGTTCTTGGGCTCCTAAATCTCATCTTCTGCTATTAACTAGGGATGACTTTGGAGTGCTGCCTCCTTGAATTTCAGTGAATAGAAGGAATTTGTTCAGTGTTGAAGCTCTTAGGGAGCTTGAACAATTTAATCAGGACTAAAAAGACTAGAAAGACAGATTTATGAGCAAAGAATAGAGTTATATATCCCTGCTTCTGAATCTGTTTTGAGGCTGCCTGGATCATGATATGGGGAAGGATGCCTACCAAAATACCTCCCAGGTTAAAACCGTATAGATGAACTCTCTCACATTCTTTACAATGCCTGCATTGGTGTGGTGCTGGGAAGTTGAGATACAGTGGGTATGATTCCTTGTTTGGCAGCAGGGCAAGGCCAGGCCAGAATATGGAAAGATACAAGAACAGCATGAGAAAGGGCATCAAGCACATTATTGGGTCAGTTGGGACAGGCAGTGAGTGAAAAGAGGAAGGTCACTGAAGTTAGAAGGCTCAGCTCTGCGCTGAGGATAAACTGGAGTGGCGTGGTGGTGGTGCTGGCAGGGGAAGGGGAGATAGAGATTTTCATTTCCTTCTACTGCTTTGGTATATACTGCGCTTTATACCTCGGTCCAGACTGTCTAATCAGGATCTCATTAAGGAAAAGCTTAGCATTGTTTGAGTTCTCTTTCCCACAGCAGAGCTAAAAGTAAACAGCAGCCAAAGATAAACAAGGAACATTGCTCTTTTCCTGTGTTGTACAATAGTGAGTCTAATTTATTGACAATGTTGGTGGTGGTGTAAATACTGAATCTTACAATGAACTTTTTAAAGAGCCTGCTGGTTTCTAAGCCTTACCAGGCGAGCAGACTTTCTTTTGTTGTTAGTGGAATTTGTTTTCTAAATCAGGATTTGTTAAATAACAGGCTTTGGGTCCTAGAAGACACTGGAGACCACTTGTTATTCAGGTCCATGGTTTGTTTTGTTTTGAATTCTTTAAACCAATGGATGGCTGGATTTCAACTTTTCTCTGCTTTTATTTCTTATAAAAAGACCAGAAAGACAGATTTATGAGCAAAGAATAGAATTATATATCCCTGCTTCTGAATCTGTTTTGAGGCTGCCTGGATCATGATGTGGGGAAGGATGCCTACCAAAATACCTCCTCATCACCCTCAAACCCGGTTATCTACATAAACCTAGACGGATCTGACCTCAGAGAACCTAGTGTTCTAAACAGAGACAAGGCTGGCCTGGGTGACAGGCCTGGCTTGTGCCAGAAAATTATACTTACTGAGGCCTGCTTCACCGTTCCTTTTTGCTTGCTTGCTTATTTACTTTTGGCTATATTTTCAAGGGAATTTAAGCTGACTTTGATATTCTTAAGGTTTATTTTGATATCCTTTTTACTTTGCACTTTGTTTGTCTGATCCAGCTTGCATCCTGCCCCTAAACTGATTCTCCCAGCAATAAGACCCTTTAAACATGACTGGACTTACCTAACACACTAGAAACACCCTTATCTTGTGGTGCTGCCTTGCACTGCCCCAGTGTTAAGGTATCTCTACCATCAAGGACCAGCCCCTTTGAATACAGCCTGTCCCAGACTTACCAGACTCCTTGAACACGACTGAACCAAAATCCAACAAGTGAAAACGTATCCAACAAGTGAAAATGTTAGACTTTTTTCTTAGTTTTCTTTTTAAAAGACATACTCCACAGGTACAGTTCAACTTCTCTTTCTGTCCTCTGTATTGTGAAGGTTACCGTATATCCTTTCTACCCATGTTTTTATAATCTTCATGAACTATATAGAAAATTAATTTATTTACAGGAAACTATCCTTCTGCCATTTGCTTATTTAATCAATGTAATGTTTTAGAGGCTTTTCCAACATGGTCCATATACCTTTAGTTCACCTATTTAAACTGTTCTCCTATATGCCACGACGTGAATAGAATGTGATTTATCTTGCCAACTTGATAGCTATCAATAGATAGACATGTGGATTTTCCCTGATTTTTTGTTGTTATAAATAGTGGTTCAGTGAATCTAATGCGTACGCAAAATACGCATGTGCAGAAAATAAAAATTTCTCTGGGATTTAGAACTAGAAATACATGGAGGCACATGTCAAATATTAATGAAAATTGACAAGTTGCTCTTGAAGTTGACTGCAGCCATTTATACCCCACCAGACATCTAGGAGCATATCCCCACAGCTCTACCGATGCCCGGTAACTGGTCCTTTCAAATAATTGCCCATTCTTCCAGTAGACAGTTTGTCCTTTAGTTATTGATTTGTAGGCATTTAAATGACTTTTTTCATGATAATAGCAACTTGTCCAAGAAATATGTTGCAAATATCTGCTTCTCTTCTGTCCCTTGTCTTTCTAATTCCGTGTCAGTTCAGTTCAGTTCAGTCGCTCAGTTGTGTCTGAGTCTTTGCGACCCCATGAATCACGGCTCGCCAGGCCTCCCTGTCAATCACCAGCTTNAAATGACTTTTTTCATGATAATAGCAACTTGTCCAAGAAATATGTTGCAAATATCTGCTTCTCTTCTGTCCCTTGTCTTTCTAATTCCGTGTCAGTTCAGTTCAGTTCAGTCGCTCAGTTGTGTCTGAGTCTTTGCGACCCCATGAATCACGGCTCGCCAGGCCTCCCTGTCAATCACCAGCTTCCAGAGTTCACTCAGATTCACGTCCATCGAGTCAGCGATGCCATCCAGCCATCTCATCCTCTGTCGTCCCCTTCTCCTCCTGCCCCCAATCCCTCCCAGCATGAGAGTCTTTTCCAGTGAGTCAACTCTTCACATGAGGTAGCCAAAGTACTGGAGTTTCAGCTTTAGCATCATTCAATTCCGTGTAGCTAATGAATATCCAAGGTGGTGTAGTCTGTTAAACACTGTTTTCCTTTAACACTTATATTTTTTACTTCACTTAAGAAAAAAATATATTCTGATACCATGAATAATCTCTTACATTGTCTTCTAAGATATTTGAATTTTTATTTTTTACATTTAGGTATTTATCAGGAATATATTTTTGTGAGTGGTGTCAAGTAGGGTTTTTTTTTTTTTAAATAACCACCAATTGTCTCAATACCATTTATTAAGCAATTTATTCTTCCCCCATTTCTTTCTTTTATACTAAAATTCCCCAGCACTTGTGAGTAGACTCTTTCTTCTGTTCCTTTTGCTTATCCCTCTACTAAGACCATGCTTTTCATATTGCTGGATAGTATTTCTCCTATAATCTGTGAATGACAAGATTATATTTATGGATATCCTTTTCTGAAGCTGTCTTTGAAATCCTTGGATAAACCCTACTTTGTTTTGGTCCACTCTTGCATTCAAATTACTAATATTTAATTTAGATTTTTTTGCATTTATCTCCATGAGCAGGACTGGTTTAGTATGATTCTTTTCATATATTTCTGACCTTTTGATATCCAAGCTATAGTCGTATCAAAAATGAGGTAGAGAAGTTTCTGTTTTGTAATATTACTTATATGGTGATTGCAGCCATGAAATTTAAAGACACTCCTTTGAAGGAAAGTTATGACCAACCTAGACAGCATATTCAAAAGCAGAGATGTTACTTTACCGACAAAGGTCTGTCTAGTCAAGGCTATGGTTTTTCCAGTGGTCATGTGTGGATGTGAGAGTTGGACCTTGAAGAAAGCTGAGAGCCGAAGAACTGATGCTTTTGAACTGTGGTGTTGGAGAAGACTCTTGAGAGTCCCTTGGACTGCAAGGCAATCCAACCAGTCCATCCTATAGGAGATCAGTCCTGGGTGTCCCTTGGAAGGACTGATGCTGAAGCTGAAACTCCAATAATTTGGCCACCTCATGCGAAGAGTGGGCTCATTGGAAAAGACCCCGGTGCTGGGAAAGATTCAGGCAGGAGGAGAAGGGGATGACAGAGGATGAGATGATTGGATGGCATCACAGAGTTGATGGACATGGGTTTGGGTGAACTCCAGGAGTTGGTGATGGACAGGGAGGCCTGGTGTGCTGCACTTCATGGGGTCGCAAAGAGTCGGACATGACTGGGTTTGAGGGGCATGTGGGTTGCACTTTGAAAGAAGGTAAATAGGGGAAATGTCACTAAGAAGAAGAGAATTGAACACCCCCTTTGAAAAGGGGTGGGGTAGTTAGCTATGCGAGTATCTGGGGAGAAATTTCTGGCAGAAGAAACAGCCAGGAAGTCTACTTTTTTGAGTAACTAGCCACCTTTTCTTAACTATTTTGTCCTACTAATTATAATTAAACATTGTATTTGATCAAATCTCTTAATTATATAGTTTATTCTTTCACTGTTTTTCTAATTTTCTGTTTTTGTCAGTTTGATCTATCAGTTTCTGAAAAAAAAGTGAAATTTCCCAATTAGATTATAGATTTGTTGACTTTACTTCATATCAGTGTTTGCGATATGTTATTTCAAGACTGTCTTGCTAAGTGCATATAAATTTCAAATTATTATCTCTTCCAGGGAGAGTTGTTCTTTTATCATTAAATAGGATATCTTTTTGTCTCTATTAGTGCTTGTAAGGTTTCTCTTCTATTGGGTTTTGTATTAGTATTACTATCCTAGCTTTCTGTTTTCCTGTGGCATTTCCTGACCTCTATTTTAACTTTATGGGTATTATATGGATTTGGTTAAGTCAAATCTAAGCTTTATTAGCTAGTGGGTTTAACACATTTACTGTTGTTGTTGCTCAGTCACTAAGACATGCCTGACTCTTTGCGACCCCATGAACTGCAGCACAGTGGGCTTCCCTGTCCTTCACAGTTTCTCCCTAAGTTTGCTCAAACTCATGTCCATTGAGTTGGTGATGCCATCTCATCCTCTGTTGCCCCCTTCCCCTCCTGCCCTCAATCTTTCTCAGCATTAGTCTTTTCCAGTGAGTCTGCTCTTTGCATCAGGTGGCCAAAGTATTGGAGCTTCAACTTCAGCATCTGTCCTTCCAATGGATATTCAGGGTTGGTTTCCTTTAGGATTTCAGGTTTGATCTCCTTGCTGTCCAAAGGACTCTCAAGAGTCTTCTCCAGTACCACAGTTTGAAAACATCATTCTCCGATGCTCAGCCTTCTTTATGGTCCAGCTCACATATCCATACATGACTACTGGACTTTGTTGGCAAAGTAATGTCTCTGCTTTTTAATATGGTGTCTAGGTTTGTCATAGCTTTTTTTCCAAGGAGCAAGTGTCTTTTAATTTCATGGCTGCAGTCACCGTCCACAGTGATTTTGGAGCCCAAGAAAATAAAATCTGTCGCTGTTTCTACTTTCCACTCCCCCCATCTATTTGTCATGAAGTGATGGGATCAGATGCTGTGATCTTAGTTTTTTGAATGTTGGATTTTAAGCCAGTTTTTTCACTCTCTTCTTTCACCTTCATCAAGAGGCTCTTTAGTTCCTCTTTGCTTTCTGCCATTGAGGTGGTATCATCTACATGTCTGAGGTTGTTGATATTTCTGGCAATCTTGATTCCAGCTTGTGCTTTAGGCATATAAATTAAATAAGCTGGGTGACAGTATATACCCTTGACATTCTCCTTTTCCAATTTGTTGGTAAACTTTGAGTTATTTCTACTAATTTTGCNTGTCTCTATTAGTGCTTGTAAGGTTTCTCTTCTATTGGGTTTTGTATTAGTATTACTATCCTAGCTTTCTGTTTTCCTGTGGCATTTCCTGACCTCTATTTTAACTTTATGGGTATTATATGGATTTGGTTAAGTCAAATCTAAGCTTTATTAGCTAGTGGGTTTAACACATTTACTGTTGTTGTTGCTCAGTCACTAAGACATGCCTGACTCTTTGCGACCCCATGAACTGCAGCACAGTGGGCTTCCCTGTCCTTCACAGTTTCTCCCTAAGTTTGCTCAAACTCATGTCCATTGAGTTGGTGATGCCATCTCATCCTCTGTTGCCCCCTTCCCCTCCTGCCCTCAATCTTTCTCAGCATTAGTCTTTTCCAGTGAGTCTGCTCTTTGCATCAGGTGGCCAAAGTATTGGAGCTTCAACTTCAGCATCTGTCCTTCCAATGGATATTCAGGGTTGGTTTCCTTTAGGATTTCAGGTTTGATCTCCTTGCTGTCCAAAGGACTCTCAAGAGTCTTCTCCAGTACCACAGTTTGAAAACATCATTCTCCGATGCTCAGCCTTCTTTATGGTCCAGCTCACATATCCATACATGACTACTGGACTTTGTTGGCAAAGTAATGTCTCTGCTTTTTAATATGGTGTCTAGGTTTGTCATAGCTTTTTTTCCAAGGAGCAAGTGTCTTTTAATTTCATGGCTGCAGTCACCGTCCACAGTGATTTTGGAGCCCAAGAAAATAAAATCTGTCGCTGTTTCTACTTTCCACTCCCCCCATCTATTTGTCATGAAGTGATGGGATCAGATGCTGTGATCTTAGTTTTTTGAATGTTGGATTTTAAGCCAGTTTTTTCACTCTCTTCTTTCACCTTCATCAAGAGGCTCTTTAGTTCCTCTTTGCTTTCTGCCATTGAGGTGGTATCATCTACATGTCTGAGGTTGTTGATATTTCTGGCAATCTTGATTCCAGCTTGTGCTTTAGGCATATAAATTAAATAAGCTGGGTGACAGTATATACCCTTGACATTCTCCTTTTCCAATTTGTTGGTAAACTTTGAGTTATTTCTACTAATTTTGCATTTTCTATGGATCTGAGCTTTCTGTTTAGCTTTTCTGTTTGCTATTCTTTCATTGGTTTAATTAAGCAATTCAGTTTTTTGCCTCCAAGTTTGTATAATTTTTATATATTTACTCAGCACATTTTTTAAAGTTAATAATGTCTTTAACGTTTTCTTGAATGAATCAAGGACCTTCATTTCCTTGTATGGTCTATGCTTTTTTTTTTTTAAGTTTGACTAGACACAGGTTGTTTTCTATAGGAATTTTTTGTGCTCTTTATTGAGTCCTATGCGGTTAACAGGTTCCAAACCAGTTTTATTTTAATTTCTCAGCTTGAGGTTCCTGATTATCCAAATGTTTGAATTTGGATGTCACATCTACCTAAGGTAGGGGTTAGAGTTCAGATTTCCGGCTAGCACCTATTTTTCACTTCTTCAGGGCAGTGAGCAATGATTTCTCTGATTCCCTTTCATGATCTTGGCAGCCATTCATGGCTCCTAGAGTTCTTCATGGAACTCAGTTCTATAACTGCAGGCACAGCCCTGCCACCTCTAGACAGGCATTAAACTCAGATCTCCCTGGTTCTAATTGCTCTGAGTCACAAGACTGCAGCCTCTATTGGCCAACGTGTGGCTTTCTTTTTGGCATTTAAGGATTTGTTGTTTTATATGTCGAGTTAGACTGTACGTTTACATTTTTATTATTTTATTATCCTTGTTCATTTTTTAAGTAATTTATTTTGAGCAAAGGAGAATGCAGTATATTCAACTGTATTGATTTGAGGTCCACCTCCACATTTTTGCTTTACACTGATATTCAGAATATCAGGGACATTGTTTCATATTTCTGTCTCCTTTTTCAAATACATTGTTCATTTAAAGTTTATTTTTTTCTTCTTTCAGGTCACCAAATATTTTAATATTTATATAAGAGAAATGAAATTCATTCCATAGAAATTCTCAACCAACTGCTATTTTTTGACAACTTGATCTTATATGTGGATATAACATTTTAAAACCTTTAAGTTAATGTGTGGAAACAATGATTGCTTTTTCTAAATCTTTCAAACTGTAGCTGAAAGACTGAGACCAGGGTAGGTTAGGAGGTTACCCACACAGTTTTCTGAGACTTGTGAAAGTGAGTCAAGCCCAGTCTAAAAACAAAACATAGGGGCTTCCCTGGTGGTCTAGTGGTTAAGATTCCACACTTCCACCACAGGGCGTGAGGGTTCGATCCCAAGTCAGGGAACTAAGATCCCACATGCCTCATGGCCAAAAAGATAAATAATAAAGCAATAACCTTTAAAATAAATAAATACAAAACACATTGCATTTCAATCCAGTAAGACCTGGATACAAACTTTAAGCAGGTTAAAATCTGACTTGAAACTCAGGAAAGAATAACACAAAAACTCATAGCCGACAGCACTACAGCAGGGTTTCCTGAACATCTGAAGAGAGTCAGGAGGGGTGCCATTGTTAATATCAATTAATCTGTTTTGTTTTAGAAAAAGGATCCTCTTGGGATTTTTATTTATCAAGTACTCCATCCTCTCGGGGTCACCTTCATTTCATGGATTTGAGAGCTCGATCTGATTCCCCGTCACGGGAAATGGGAGTCCAGTGTTCTCACCTGTATCTCCATGAACCCTTGGTTTGGATTCCTGCATTTCTTGTATTCCCCCACTCTACTCTGCATCTAGCGCCTTTCATGAATTTTCTTCTCCCATTCTCTTATCAATAAAGACAGAGGAAACATAGACTTCTTGCTTTTTTGTACCTTGTCAAATTCTACAAGCATAAGTCAGGGTAAAGTGACAAACCAGTGTGATGAATACCCTGCTTGACATCCCTCTTTTTAGTTCTTCTCCTGTCTTCTCTAACATAGAGACTTTCTCAGTGTCTTTATCTTCCAGCTTGGTTCTTCTATCATCTAGCTTGTCACGTCTTCTCTTTCATGCACCCTCTTTTGCGTCCTAAGCTTTTACTACCTCCCTCTTTGGCTCCCCTTGGAAAGGAACTAGCTTTCTCTCACTTTCTTTGAAGAACAAATCAACCTTCCCTTGGTCTCACCTTTTCTTTCTCTTGAATCCTATGCATTAACTCCCAGTGACCTATTAAGTTTTGCTCACCAAATTAGACCCATAAGAAAAATTCTGTTTATCAGATTTTAATAGCAGATTTTTTTTCTTCCCCAACATGTGTTTTAGGATCATTTTTTGTTTAGCCTCAGTTTTCTGAAATGCTTCACTTAACTTTGATTTTGTCAAGTCATAAAATTTGTAAGAATGTATTTTTCAAGAATGTGACTGGCTAGCAATTATCTTTTTAGTTATGTTATTACCTAGCCCAACTTAGGTAAATAGAGTAGCACACATAGGCCAATCCATAACAGCAAAAAGAATCCAAAAAGATCCCAAATTTTTAATCAAATTGAAAAGCCAACATAGCTTATGTGTAAGGTCATATTTATTTATTTGGGGGGGGGGGTTCTTTTTTCTTTTTTGTAAATTATTTATTTTAATTTGAGGCTAATTACTTTACAATATTGTAGTGGTTTTGTCATACATTGACATGAATCCGCCATGGTGTACATGTGTTCCCCATCCTGATCCCCTCTCTTCACCTCCCTCCCCATCTCATCCCTCAGGGTCATCCCAGTGCACCAGCCCTGTGCACCCTGTCTCAGGCATCAAATCTAGACTGCCAATCTAGTTCACATATGGTAATATACATGTTTCAATGCTATTCTCTCAAATCATCCCACTCTCGCCTTCTCCCCCAGAGTCCCAAACTCTGTTCTTTACATCTGTGTCTCTAATTCATACATTTTCCAGTCTGGTTTCAACTCTTCAATCACTTTCTAGCTATGTGACTTTGGATGAGGGATTTAACTTCCTTGCTCTCCAATTTTCTCAACTGTAACATCTAATAATAGTAGTACCCGCTTCATATGGATGCTGTAACAGACAAGTTAATACACGTAAAGCTCTTAGAACAATGCCAGGCACCACATTAGCTAAGATTCACACGTTCACACCACATCCTTTATTTCAAGTCATTAAGAACAAAAATATGATGTAAAGAAAGAGGTTGACCAATTGGGATTTAGATTAAGTATCACAGGTATCTGACGTTTAAAATATACTTAATGGGACTTCCCCGGTGGCTTAGAGAATAAGAACCTGCCTGCCAGTCGGGAGACACAGGTTCGATCCCCGGTCCGGGAAGATTCCGCATGCGCTAGAGCAGCTGGGCTCGTGCGCCACAACTCCTGAGTCTACACTCCATAGGCCGCAAGCAGCAACTACCTAGCCCACACTCCACAATACTGAAGCCTGCACACCCTGGAGCCCGCATGTCGCAACTGATGAGCTCCCGTGCTGTGGGTGCTAGCTGGCCTCCACTGCCAGAGAAGCCACCACAGTGGGCAGCCCACGTACCACAGCAAAGAGTAGCCCCTACTCGCCCCAACCAGAGAAAGTCTGCACAAAGCAGTGAAGACCCAGCACAACCAAAAGTAAATAAAAATAAATATATGCGTATACTTCATGAATAGGTTGCTGTTTTTTCACCTTATTCTAATATATCATGCTTGCATGCTAAGTGGCTTCAGTCGTCTGACTCTGTGACCCTAGGGTCTGTAGCCCACCAGGCTCCTCTGTCCATGGGATTCTCCAGGAAAGAATACTGGATTGGGTTGCCATTTCCTTCTTTAGAGGATCTTCCCCATCTAGGGACCAAACTTGCATCTCTTTAAGTCTCCCACATTGGCAGTCGGGTTCTTTACCACTAGTGCCACATGGGAAGTCCTTAATATATCTTAAATCTAAAATATTCGTAAAGAGGTAGGACATACGCCCTTAAATGATTCTTTATATTTTTCTGGCCTTTTGGAAAATATGGCAAAAGCAATTTTTCTTTTCAAGAGCTATGTTAAAACAGTAATGTTGATATATTCAGAGAAGGCAATGGCACCCCACTCCAGTACTCTTGCCTGGAAAATCCCATGGACGGAGAAGCCTAGTGGGCTGCAGTCCATGGGGTCGCTGAAGGTCGGACATGACTGAGTGACTTCACTTTCACTTTTCACTTTCATGCATTGGAGAAGGAAATGGCAACCCCCCCTAGTGTTTTTGCCTGGAGAATCCCAGGGACGGGGGAGCCTGGTGGGCTGCCGTCTATGGGGTTGCGCAGTTGGACACGACTGAAGTGACTTAGCTTAGCTTAGCTGATATATTGGATTGACTGTTCTCATAAAGCCCATATTGGTACCTCAGCTTAAGAATTCATGGCTTAAATATTTTCTTAGATCAGTCTCCTAAGGTGAAAAAATAAAATAAAAAGCAAAAATAAATGGGATCTAATTAAACTTAAAAGCTTTTGCACATCAAAGGAAACCATCAACAAAATGAGAAGACAACCTATGGAATGGGAGAAGATATCTGCAATTGGTGCAACTGACAAGGGTTTAGTTTCCAAAATATACCAATAGCCATACAGCTCAGCAACAAAAAAAACAAACAACCCAGTGGAAAAATGGGCAGTTCTAAACAGACACCGCTCCAAAAACAACATACAGATGGCTAACAAGCACATGAAAAGATGTTCAACATTGCTAATTACTAGAGAATGCAAATCAAAACCACAGTGATATATCACCCCACAGAATGACTGTTATCAAGAAGTCTATAAAAAGCGGATGTTGGAGAGGATGTAGAGAAAAGGTAACCCTTCTACACTGTTGGTAAAAATATAATTTGGTCCAATCGCTATGGAAAGCAGTATAGCAGCGCCTTAAAACAGTAAAAATAGAACTATTGTATGACTCAGAAGTTCTACTGGATCAGTCGTGTCTGACTCTCTGTGACCCCATGGACTGCAGCACACCAGGCCTCCCTGTCCATCACCAACTCCCGGAGTTCACTCAGACTCATGTCCACCAACTCCTGGGTATCCCTGACTCCTAGGTATACATCTAGAAAAAACAGAAACACTAATTCAAAAAGATACATACACCCTAGTGTTCATAGCAGCACGATTTACAATAGCCAAGACATGAAAGCAGCCCAAGCGCCTGTCACCAGACGACTGGATTAAGGAAATGTGGTGTACACATTTACCACAGATGTTGCTCAGGCATAAAGAAGAATGCTGCTGCTGCTGCTAAGTCACTCCAGTCGTGTCTGACTCTGTGCGACCCCATAGTCGGCAGCCCACCAGGCTCCCCTGTCCCTGGGATTCTCCAGGCAAGAACACTGGAGTGGGTTGCCATTTCCTTCTCCAATGCATGAAAGTGAAGTCACTCAGTCAGTCGTGTCCGACTCTTAGCAACCCCATGGACTGCAGCCCACCAGGCCCCTCCATCCATGGGATTTTCCAGGCAAGAGTGCTGGAGTGGGGTGCCATTTCCTTCTATACTGCCATTTGCAGAATGTAGATGAACCTAGAGAATTTCATGCTTCGTGAAATAAGTCAGGCAGAGAAAAACGAATACTATATGATATTACTTATAGGTGGAATCTAAAGAATAGTACATATAAATTTATATGCAAAACAGAAACAGGTTCACAGATATAGAAACAGATGTGGGGAGGGAAGGACACATTAGGAGTATGGCTTAATAAACTACTATACATAAAATAGATAAGCAACAAGAGCAGGATATATTGTATAGCACAGGAAATTATACCCATTATCTTGAAATAACCTGTAATGGAGTATAATCTGCAAAGATACTGAATCACTATGCTGTATACCTGAAATCAACATGATATTCTAAATCAGCTATATTTCAGTAAAAAAAAAAAAAAATTATGGCTTAAAGAGTTTGTAGTATAATCAGATGCCCCGAAAAGTTTTAAAATTATTTTTAATGTTAAGGATTACAAAAAATGGATGATCTCCTGTGGTCAGAAATTCAAGTTCTAAAAGTTTGCCCTCCTTGTTTGCTGGTAAATTATAGCCTGTCATAGTCCATGGGTATTGGCAGATGTGAGAATTCTGGGTCGAGACATGACAACTTTAACACTCCTGACACATACTCAGCTCTTTATACCATCAGGTCCCCTTGCCCTGCCTGATACCCCTAGATGCCGGGGACAAGGCAGGGCAGCCTAGCTGGATGCTATGCCTGGAATGGATTTGCATCCCAGCTGAAGATCCATAAGGTTAGGAAACCCCAATTGTTTTATAACAGGCTGCAGGCAAACCTGTCTGATCTTTGCACGAGAAGGACAAATATTTATTATACAAGACAGTAACTAAATCTGCCTTCTGCTCCTGGGGGAAGCACTATCTTTTCTTTCCAAAGCTGTGCATACATTCTTGAAAAGATAGTCCAGAACAGAAACTGACAGTGCCTGTTTGGACGCCATCTAGAGAGAGAGAGGCCCATGGAGAACTATCTCCCATCAAGCCAGGGAGAAAGGTATTATCATATGTTCACTGGGGGAAGGGGAGTGAAGTTAATTATATGGATAGTTAATCCATGATCTCTTCACTGTAATAGGAGGAATCTGAAGGGAACAAGATACCTAGAGGTTTGCCCTCAGGAAGCTTCCAGGTTTTAAACAGATAGGCCTTAAATCGACTCATTGCAACTTGGATAGATTCCACCAAAGAAAATTAAATTATGAAATTATATACTTGGGGGGGACATGGTCTAGTTCATGATGTCAAAGAATGTGTCCCTGAGAAAGTAACAGGTGAAAACAAGGCCTAGCAGAAGAGTAAGAATCATAGGTTAAGAGGAGGGAATACAGTCTTCCGGATGGAAGGAAGATCATGCTGGATGAGGGAAGCCTAGGTTATTTGATGAATCACAAGAAGTCCAGGGTTATTAAATCAGAGTGAAATAAGCAGGGGCTCAATGGCACTCCACTCCAGTACTCTTGCCTGGAAAAGCCCATGGATGGAGGAGCCTGGTAGGCTGCAGTCCATGGAGTCGCTGAGGGTTGGATACAACTGGGCGACTTCACTTTCACTTTTCACTTTCATGCATTGGAGAAGGAAATGGCAACCCACTCCAGTGTTCTTGCCTGGAGAATCCCAGGGACGGTGGAGCCTGGTGGGCTGCCGTCTCTGGGGTTGCACAGAGTTGGACATGACTGAAGCGACTTAGCAGCAGCAGCAGAGTTGGACACGACTTAGCAGCAGAAGATTGGAGTTTGGACTTGATCCAAGTGACACTAAGTCAGTCACTGAAGGGTTAAGAGAGAGTGCCATTATTTGCATTTTTAAAAAGCCTCCCATTCACTACCATATTGTGTAAGGAACATGTTGTAGGGGACTAGGTGACTGCAGACAGTGGAGCTGAAGGCTTATTTCTGTAAGCCAGACAGGAGGCAATAGTGATCTGGTCTGTAGACAGTGGTAATGTAGATGAAAAGAAATGAATGGATTCAAGAAATACTNAAAAAAAAAAAAAAATTATGGCTTAAAGAGTTTGTAGTATAATCAGATGCCCCGAAAAGTTTTAAAATTATTTTTAATGTTAAGGATTACAAAAAATGGATGATCTCCTGTGGTCAGAAATTCAAGTTCTAAAAGTTTGCCCTCCTTGTTTGCTGGTAAATTATAGCCTGTCATAGTCCATGGGTATTGGCAGATGTGAGAATTCTGGGTCGAGACATGACAACTTTAACACTCCTGACACATACTCAGCTCTTTATACCATCAGGTCCCCTTGCCCTGCCTGATACCCCTAGATGCCGGGGACAAGGCAGGGCAGCCTAGCTGGATGCTATGCCTGGAATGGATTTGCATCCCAGCTGAAGATCCATAAGGTTAGGAAACCCCAATTGTTTTATAACAGGCTGCAGGCAAACCTGTCTGATCTTTGCACGAGAAGGACAAATATTTATTATACAAGACAGTAACTAAATCTGCCTTCTGCTCCTGGGGGAAGCACTATCTTTTCTTTCCAAAGCTGTGCATACATTCTTGAAAAGATAGTCCAGAACAGAAACTGACAGTGCCTGTTTGGACGCCATCTAGAGAGAGAGAGGCCCATGGAGAACTATCTCCCATCAAGCCAGGGAGAAAGGTATTATCATATGTTCACTGGGGGAAGGGGAGTGAAGTTAATTATATGGATAGTTAATCCATGATCTCTTCACTGTAATAGGAGGAATCTGAAGGGAACAAGATACCTAGAGGTTTGCCCTCAGGAAGCTTCCAGGTTTTAAACAGATAGGCCTTAAATTGACTCATTGCAACTTGGATAGATTCCACCAAAGAAAATTAAATTATGAAATTATATACTTGGGGGGGACATGGTCTAGTTCATGATGTCAAAGAATGTGTCCCTGAGAAAGTAACAGGTGAAAACAAGGCCTAGCAGAAGAGTAAGAATCATAGGTTAAGAGGAGGGAATACAGTCTTCCGGATGGAAGGAAGATCATGCTGGATGAGGGAAGCCTAGGTTATTTGATGAATCACAAGAAGTCCAGGGTTATTAAATCAGAGTGAAATAAGCAGGGGCTCAATGGCACTCCACTCCAGTACTCTTGCCTGGAAAAGCCCATGGATGGAGGAGCCTGGTAGGCTGCAGTCCATGGAGTCGCTGAGGGTTGGATACAACTGGGCGACTTCACTTTCACTTTTCACTTTCATGCATTGGAGAAGGAAATGGCAACCCACTCCAGTGTTCTTGCCTGGAGAATCCCAGGGACGGTGGAGCCTGGTGGGCTGCCGTCTCTGGGGTTGCACAGAGTTGGACATGACTGAAGCGACTTAGCAGCAGCAGCAGAGTTGGACACGACTTAGCAGCAGAAGATTGGAGTTTGGACTTGATCCAAGTGACACTAAGTCAGTCACTGAAGGGTTAAGAGAGAGTGCCATTATTTGCATTTTTAAAAAGCCTCCCATTCACTACCATATTGTGTAAGGAACATGTTGTAGGGGACTAGGTGACTGCAGACAGTGGAGCTGAAGGCTTATTTCTGTAAGCCAGACAGGAGGCAATAGTGATCTGGTCTGTAGACAGTGGTAATGTAGATGAAAAGAAATGAATGGATTCAAGAAATACTTACAAAGTACAGTTGTGCGACCCAAGTGATTGATTTGATTTAGAAAGAGAAAAATAAAATCATGGATGATTCTCAGATTTCTGGCATGGGCAACTGCACAGGCAGAGTGCCTAGAAAGAATTAACTAGTCTCTTGAGGATTTATCTCATAAATTCACTTCTATTTCAATGACAGCAAGCATTTTAGATATATATACATAAGGAACCTGATTCTCTCCAGGGCTCCAAGAACTGACTTCGGTGCAGATGAAAGATGAGCTGTAGGGAATTGAGATGTTAAATATACCTCCTAACCGCAATATATAGTATTAGTTTTTGGTGGTTTTTTTTTTTTTTTGCTTAGATTCATTGAAGAATGAATATCCTTATGCTATCAGTTGGTATAAAATTATGCCTCACATTTTCCTACCAGTATGATTGATCCCTTCTAAACTTCTACAATTTAAATTAGGGCATAATGCCATCATTAACGCTCCCTGATTTCGTAGTTTGTTAATTCTGAGGCTTATGTCCTTTTCTCATACTGTCCTACAGCTCACAGACTGAATATATAATTGATATGCAATTATATCAAATATGTATTGAGCCTGATGTTCACAATGTATAAATAATTCTTTAGGATTTAGGACCCCAACTCAAGCTTGCATAAGAAAATATATGCCTCATGTATGTACCATCCTTCAGAGCAGAGTATGCTTCAGGCAGCTCTGAATACAGATGTCCTCAGGATTCTGTCTTACTCCCTGACTCACCTCTGGATTCCTTTGTCACTTTCGCTATTGGCAGTCTTTCTCAACGAGACAGAAAAAGAGGCCACTGGCACTTCCTAGCCTATGTGGTCCTTCTGGTTTCCCAAGAGAAAAGTGTAATGTTTTCCCACCATGAAGACAGGAAAGGCACTGAATCACATATCTGTCTCTGAACCATTCTTTGTGGCCAGAGAATGAAGTACTGACTGTCCAACTCAAGTTGGACAGAAACATCGCTTGAATTGAATGATTTCAATAAGGACAGAAGCAGAAACAGACCTGAAAGATTAAAACAAAGCAATAGATGTAAGCTGAAGAGATAATTATGCAAAATATAAATCAGTTCAGTGCAGTTGCTCAGTCGTGTCCGACTCTGCAACCCCATGGACACGCCAGGCCTCCCTATCACCAACTGCTGAAGTTCACTCAAACTCAGGTCCATTGAGTCAGTGATGCCATCCAACTGTCTCATCCTCCGTCATCCCCTTCTCCTCCCACCTTCAATCTTTCCCAGCATCAGGGTCTTTTCCAATGAGTCAGTTCTTTGCATCAGGTGGCCAAAGTATTGGACTTTCAGCTTCAGCATCAGTCCTTCCAAAGAATATTCAGGAGTGATTTCCTTTAGGATGGACTGGTTGGATCTCTTTGCAATCCAAGGGACTCTCAAGAGTCTTCAACACCACAATTCAAAAGCATCAATTCTTCCATGCTCAGCTTTCTTTATAGTCCAACTCTCACATCCATACATGACTACTGGAAAAACCAAAGCTTTGACTAGATGGACGTTTGTTGGCAAAGCAATGTCTCTGCTTTTTAATATTCTGTCTAGGTTGGCCATAACTTTTCTTCCAAGGAGCAAGCGTCTTTCAATTGCATGGCTACAATCACCATCTGCAGTGATTTTGGAGCCCCCAAAATAAAGTCTGTCACTGTTTCCACTGTTTTCCATAAAATGATGGGACCAGATGCCATGATCTTTGTTTTCTGAATGTTGAGTTTTAAGGCAACCTTTTCACTCTTCTGTTTCACTTTCATTAAGAGGCTCTTCAGTTCTTCGCTTTCTGCCATAAGGGTGGTGTCATCTGCGTATCTGAGGATCTTGGTATTTCTTCCAGCAATCTTGATTCCAGCTTGTGCTTCCTCCACCCCAGCATTTTTCATGATGTACTCTGCATAGAAGTTAAATAAGCAGGGTGACAATATATAGCCTTGACATACCCCTTTCCCAATTTGAAACCAGTCTGTTGTTCCATGTCCAGTTCTAACTATTGATTCCTGACCTGCATACAGATTTCTCCAGAGGCAGGTCAGGTGGTCTGGTATTCCCATTTCTTTAAGAATTTTCCACAGTTTGTTGTGATCCACACAGTGAAAGGCTTTGGCATAGTCAATAAAGCTGAAATAGATGTTTTTTCTGGAACTCTCTTGCTTTTTTGATGGTCCAATGGATGTTGGCAATTTGATCTCTGGTTCCTCTGCCTTTTCTAAATCCAGCTTGAACATCTGGAAGTTCACAGTTCACATACTGTTGACGCCTGACTTGGAGAATTTTGAGCATTACTTTACTAGCGTGTGAGATGAGTGCAATTGTGAGGTAGTTTGAGCATTTGTTGGCATTGCCTTTCTTTGGGATTGGAATGAAAACGGTCCCTTTCCAGTCCTGGGGCCACTGCTGAGTTTTCCAAATTTGCTGGCATATTGCAGCACTTTCACAGCATCATCTTTTAGCACTTGAAATAGCTCAGCTGGAACNGCCAAAGTATTGGACTTTCAGCTTCAGCATCAGTCCTTCCAAAGAATATTCAGGAGTGATTTCCTTTAGGATGGACTGGTTGGATCTCTTTGCAATCCAAGGGACTCTCAAGAGTCTTCAACACCACAATTCAAAAGCATCAATTCTTCCATGCTCAGCTTTCTTTATAGTCCAACTCTCACATCCATACATGACTACTGGAAAAACCAAAGCTTTGACTAGATGGACGTTTGTTGGCAAAGCAATGTCTCTGCTTTTTAATATTCTGTCTAGGTTGGCCATAACTTTTCTTCCAAGGAGCAAGCGTCTTTCAATTGCATGGCTACAATCACCATCTGCAGTGATTTTGGAGCCCCCAAAATAAAGTCTGTCACTGTTTCCACTGTTTTCCATAAAATGATGGGACCAGATGCCATGATCTTTGTTTTCTGAATGTTGAGTTTTAAGGCAACCTTTTCACTCTTCTGTTTCACTTTCATTAAGAGGCTCTTCAGTTCTTCGCTTTCTGCCATAAGGGTGGTGTCATCTGCGTATCTGAGGATCTTGGTATTTCTTCCAGCAATCTTGATTCCAGCTTGTGCTTCCTCCACCCCAGCATTTTTCATGATGTACTCTGCATAGAAGTTAAATAAGCAGGGTGACAATATATAGCCTTGACATACCCCTTTCCCAATTTGAAACCAGTCTGTTGTTCCATGTCCAGTTCTAACTATTGATTCCTGACCTGCATACAGATTTCTCCAGAGGCAGGTCAGGTGGTCTGGTATTCCCATTTCTTTAAGAATTTTCCACAGTTTGTTGTGATCCACACAGTGAAAGGCTTTGGCATAGTCAATAAAGCTGAAATAGATGTTTTTTCTGGAACTCTCTTGCTTTTTTGATGGTCCAATGGATGTTGGCAATTTGATCTCTGGTTCCTCTGCCTTTTCTAAATCCAGCTTGAACATCTGGAAGTTCACAGTTCACATACTGTTGACGCCTGACTTGGAGAATTTTGAGCATTACTTTACTAGCGTGTGAGATGAGTGCAATTGTGAGGTAGTTTGAGCATTTGTTGGCATTGCCTTTCTTTGGGATTGGAATGAAAACGGTCCCTTTCCAGTCCTGGGGCCACTGCTGAGTTTTCCAAATTTGCTGGCATATTGCAGCACTTTCACAGCATCATCTTTTAGCACTTGAAATAGCTCAGCTGGAACTCCATCACCTCCACTAGCTGTGTTCGTAGTGATGCTTCCTAAGGCCCACTTGACTTCACATTCCAGGATGTCTGGCTCTAGGTGATTATCTGGGTCATGAAGATCTCTTTTGTATAGTTCTTCTGTATATTCTTGCTGCCTCCTCTTAATATCTTCATAATATAAATAAAAGGTTGAAAAGACTGTACTGTGTTGCTTGTGAATTAGTAGGTGCCAAAGTTTTAAAATCAAGAAAATAGGAAGATGAATAAAAACTATGTATAACGTACAGAAATAGTGATTTAGTCTTAGCATTTTACTACCCTTAAACAAGATGCTTATATCCAAGCTGGTACTCTTCAACTAAAAAAAATAGACTGAAAACAAATTGGAAGAGATTCAGAAGAGTTCTACAAAGATGCGTGATGGGTAGAAAATGAAATTTAAATGTCATTAAGTATGGCTTTGTCTCTGCAAAATAAAACCTTTTGACATAGATAAAAGGTACAAAATTATTGCAATAATAAAAGAGAAATGGAATACTTTTATATATCTGTGGTTCTAATTGAGAAAAAAATTACTCTTTCTGCATCTGTACTCAAGATAAAACTGAATAAAAGAAGTTTAAGAAGAAGCATGAAACATTTGGATTTGAGATAGAGAAATTTTCAGCTGGTAGTTAATAAGCATTGGAATGCATTAAAAGCCTCTCTGAAATCTTTTAAAATAGAGTTCCTTCTTTTATGTTTGACTGCTGGGGGCCCCTGTGCTGCTCAGAACCAGAGTAAAGAGGTAAATGAGTATAGGCTTCTTGAGGGCAGGAATCACGTTATGCAAGTTTGCATCTTAGGGGCTGGAACACAACAGACCCTAAAATATTTGCTGCATGAATGTGCGTTAGTGCCAGTTGTATAATAAACTCAATTCTTAATTATCTGTGTATGGAATCTGTGAATCCACCAAAAAAACATTTTATTTATGCTGGTGTTGTCATCGTACACAGCAGACTTCTAGCCTGCCAGTTTTCTAGCTGTTGTGTTCTCAATGAGTAGAGGCTGGGTATGTATTAATCCAAGTAAAAGATTAATGACAATGTGAAACTGATATCATTTCCAGTTATCTGCAATCTTGGATCATCTGGCCCATTGTCTCCTTCTGTTAGTGTCATCAACTAAGAGTTCCTTGTAACTAATTATGAAAGATGGAGTTTGTTAACATCATAAATTATACTAATTAAAAGCAAATGTTCATAGCACCTCTATAAGTAGACTGTCTATTGAACCCAGGTTAAAATGAAATTGAATGATAGAATTTGGGTTCTGAAAAGAAACTGAAGTAAGTTCTCTGGTCATCTCATTATTTACATGATAATGAGATGGAAGCCTGTGTTAAATGACCTTCCCAATGTAGTTGAACTTGGACTAGAACCTGCCGAGAAGATAGTTTTCACAGCCAGAAAAAGTTTTCACTGGCTGTATCTTAACTGAAATATTGTTTCAATTGGTTAACCTCTGCCTTAATACCATTATGAGATTTCATTGATTTATAATTTCCTTTTGTCCCAATGTTCTGGAAACAAATTCCATACAGGCAGGTAAATACAGGTTCAGTATGTTTTCCTTTCTCTTTATGTATAAGGTACGTCTTAGATTTGAGAATTGTGTATTTAAAAACTTTATTAGGAGGTAGTTTTAATGATAGAGAAATGAGGAAGTTATTTAACTGCATTTAATCTTGAGGCTCTTCTTCAGTTTTACTGGTTTCCTTCAATCTGATTACTCCAGTCCAAACACCACTGGCCCAGGAAGACTTGCTTATTCAGTTCAAAGATCTCCTTAAGCTCTTATCTAAACTTTTCTAAAATCAATTAAGTAGTTGATGCATCATGAGATCATGCTTTTTCTATAGACAATCACTTTTATCTTGAATAATATGCAATTCAGTAATCATGGTGTTGGGAGTTGCCATAAATGATAATGGATTGTAAAAAAATTAACACCTTTCTTACAGCCACAAAGTAAACTGTTTTATATCATCCACAGTTGGGCCAGAGCTGTGCCTTTGGGCATCATAACCACCTTGGACATTAAAACAAATGTTACACTACTTCAGCATGATACATTTTGGGTTTGTGCCAATCACACTGTCAAGAACTATCTGTTAAATCAGGATAATTTAATATGAGTAAAATGTCAGTATTGGAAAATACAGCAGACTTTTAAAAATAAGACCCTACACATTAGCGAACAATCTCTGTCCTATTTCCTTTATGCATTTCTAAAGTTATGTATGTCAGGCGTTAAATTGCTGCTTCTAGACCCATAAACGGGAAGCACCCTAGAAGGCCCTGTGTATTTCTTTCCTTTTACATGGAGTTCCTAGTGCTGAAAGCATTCACTGTTTTGGTCCAACTCTTTATTGAGATCCTTAAAACTTGATTTCTGGGTTTTTTTTCCCTTCCCAAGAGAACAAACAAGCTATAGTTTGAACCAATAGTAACCCCCAAGCATTTTTATTAATTTGTATTCAGCAACAGTCTGGGGCCTTCTATGGTTACTTTATCCAGAGTCCAGTGTTTATCTGCAATTTCCTGTTCACCATCTGGGAAAACCAGATGTAACTCTTTTGAGAAGAAGCACTGAAGTCCCATCTCCGCTTTATTATTTCAGATGTAATCAAAGAAGCAAACCTGTGGAGTGTTGTCGATTCTTAATACAGTAGAGTTGTCCATAGCCTGAACAAAATTCCATCTGTTATTCTTCTTCTAGAGGCATTTCTGTTCCAGATATAGTTACATTAAGTATTATGTTGGTTCAAGCTGACAAATCTTAATTTTATAAATTAAAACCAATATCTTACATCTTGATGGCAGTACTCTTTGAAGCTCTGGAAATTCTTGCTACAACTGTTTAAGGAGGCTTCACTCAATACCCATCCCCCACAGCCCCACTGTTTGGAGAGGGGGTGTTGTGCAGTGGTTAGAGAAGAGCTGCTGGAGCCAAAGCAACTGTTTGGGTTTAAGCACTGAATCTGCCTCCTCCTGATGTTTAACCTGGAGCAAGTTATGTAACTTTTCTATGCCTTGATTCCTCCATCTGTAGAATGGAGATGATAATACTAGCACTTACTCTTAAGACTGTTGTGAGAATTAAATGTTGTTCCACTCATTTACCCTTCTCTTACTGAGAGGCGTACCTAGCATTTAGTAAGTAACACTTTATGTATTACATATTTTTACAGCTGTCCCTGTCTCAAAACTTTTGCTTGATGTTCCTTCTGTCTGAAATGTTCTTCTTTCAGATATTCACATGGCACGCTCTTTAACTTCAAATACCACACTTCAGAGAAGCCTTTCCTGACCATCTTTCTCACTCTCTGCTGCTTTATTTTATTAGAGCCCTGATCACCACCCAGTATTATATTTTATATTTATTTCATCTTTCTAACTCTTTGTTTCTTTAAAAAATGACATAATCTCAGGAAGGATTTTGTGAAATTCTATATTACTTGAGTCTAGAATGGATCTGGTATATAATATATAGTAGGTACTCAGCAACTATTTGGTAACTGAGTAAATGAAGACATTGTCATGAAAGGAAATTTATATTAGAGTTCATTTCTGTAGCTATATGGATCTTTCTATCAAAATTCCCAAAAGCAGAAAATAATCACAAGTACTCTAAAATGAAAGTAACTTAAATCATTAAATACATGCATACTGCATCAAATGGCCACACATGGATGCTTGTTACCCTACATAACAATGTGCACTGGTAATAAATATTATCATTCAGTGTATCTACTAGATAGCTTGTGTTTAGGCAAATACTCAGATTTAAGGGATGACCATAATCAAATGAATTGAATTCTTACAGGACAGAAAAAAATGTAACCCTCAGACAAATTTAAGGTTTGAATCACCAGTGTCCTTTGATCATTTTTGGAGAGAGAATGCTTTAGGCAAAAGAAGAAACTGCGAGAAAAACAATATAGTGTATGAGGTCTAGAAGTACTTCATATACATCCATAGACTTATCAGCTACTCATTGCAATTATTTTACTAATGTGGGTCACATTCTGCCCTTCCAGGGAGAATTCTAGGTGTCCTCCTCCAGATCCTGCTGATAAAGAATTAGAAAAATGATTAACCATACCTATTTGTGTGCATTTGGTGACAATGAGGATCTTTATGTTTTAGAAATAAAATGATAGGATTTTTTTTCCAGTAGAGTAAGGTATTCATTGGGTGATATTCTAACATTTCAAGACTTAGCATTAATATGTTTAGGGACAACAAGGTGTTGGTAAGGATACCGCCAGTTACCATCTTTTCCTATTGTTTGAAAGAGACTAGTTCTAGTTCACTGATCACTAGTCTGGTTCACTTGTTTATCAAAAGATCTCATATCTCAGTTAAGATATATCTCTCTGACTCTTTGATATAACATTAGCAATTGCCAGAACTTCATAGTGACTTTATCCTATTTTATTTTCCATCTCGGCAATTATCACCATCAGATGTAATATCTATTTATTTGAATGTGGGTTTTTAAAATCTTTTCTTTTCTCTCAGGCCTCCATGTCAGATTCCAATTGTGGTCTAAGAGGAAGTTTTTACTTTTTAGTTTCTTCCTAATAATTTAGTTTAGGACAAGTTTAGATTACAAAGAATTAAGAAAAAGCAGTATTCACTAGAAAGTAAGCCCCAGGAGGGCAGGACCTTTTCGTGATGGTAGTTTTTCACTGCTCTAGCCCTGGAGCCTTGAACAGTCTCTTGCATTTAACAGGTGTTTGGTAAATATTCTTTAAGTGAAAGAATGGAGAAAACAGTGCTTATGAATTTTCTTAAGGATTAAACTAAAAATTGTGTGCCTAAGTACCTAATACGACACCTAGAACAGGAAATGGAAACTAAAACCCCTGAAAGGAACCATATGGAGCCCATAATTGCCAAGCCTGACTTAAATATAAGAGTATCAACCCTTTAACTGGGAGGTACTGACTAAATGCATGTTTTAAATAAATTTGACTTCTGAAAATTATATTCAGCATCCTTATTTTTATAATGAATGAATGTTGAGAAGCTCACTGTAATTTCCATTAGCAATTGGCTACTTGTTTGGCTTATAAAGCTTCTTATATAAAAGATGTAATGATAGCCTAAACATTTTACCAAACCACAGACTGAGAACTCTTTGGTATCTTGGCACTGATCATTTGATAAAGATTATACCTAAACTATAAAAGAAACTTTCTGACCTTGCTTTTCCTTCTTTTTAAAGTAGTATCAAAGTGCTCCACTTGGAACTCTAAGCAAATACAAATATTAACCTCAGGAAGTCTGCAGTGAGATTTTGCAAAGATTAAAGAAAGAGAGTTACAAAGAACAAGATACCTGATATTAGTGTGTTTGATAGCCTGATAGCCTCTTTATTTTCTTGATCCATTTTCCTCAGAAAGATGCATCTTAGAATCTAACTTTCCAAAATGGCACTGTAATAGCACTTATTAGATAGATTGCAATGTTTTGTGCTCTGTTTTTGTGGAAAGCATTGAAATAGGAGAAGCTCTGCTGTGTTTCTTTACAATATAGCTACATGCTGACGGCGACCCTGCTCTTGGATTACAGGAGAGTCTAGCTTTTAGACCTAGTGTTGTAAATATCTTGTGTCTTGTTAAAAATGTTTATGTCAGATTCCAGTTATAGTTTAGGAAGAATTTTTATTTATCAAGAAAGGACAGATTTACATTGAAAAGATATGAGCGGAAAGCACCGTCAAAGGCTCTTCTTCCAGAAATCTTGCTTCTTTAGTGTTCTTCAGTTTGCTACTTTAGCTAACTAAAGGAAGTAGAATTTTTCAAGGAGTGGTTAATTATACTTTCAATCCACTCCCCAAGCCCCCTTCACTCGGTTTTGATCTTATAGGTCACATCTAGTCATGTCTGTTGGGTTGAATGGTCTTGAGACGAGAGCATTGGTTTAGTAACTTTCCTTTCTGAGGGCATCCATGGTAACTGGATTGTCTGATTGTTCTTTTTTTTTTCAATATAAATTTATTTATTTTAATTGGAGGTTAATTACTTTACAATATTGTATTGGTTTTGNTCCCATGGTCACCTCTGTAAATTTATCTTTTATGAACTTAAAAAACTTTATGATTTTTCTATTTTAAGATACAGGAAAGTGATAGGATTAATTAAGGGGAAAAAAAACTTTTTTAGCCATTCATTAAGAGGCTTGGTTAGCAAGGAATAAAGACGGGACGCCTTTGAAGGCTCTAGGGCAATGATGTTTCTAGTACCAAACAATTTTGTTTTATGAGGACATAGAGCATTATTAGTACATGCAAAAAAGAACAAGTCAGCCTGACCTTATTCTGATTAAATTCTGAAAGAGCTTGATTCACTGGAACCTACCTGGAGTACAGTTGGCAAGCACTGACCACTAGACATATTTCAACAGTTTCACCAAGTTGTTCAGGAAACAGACTGCTCAGATTTGAGTTTCTTATCGGGGGAGGGGAAAGGTCATTTGAAGGTATCATGATTTTCAGGCTGTTTTTCATCAAATCTAATGTTAATATTAGATTTTAGTTATTAAAATTTTGTTAATTAATTGTTAATACTTTGAGTTTTAAATGAGCTGGGGTGGGGGCAGGTATCTCATTCATCAGAAGCTAATTATGTACAGTTTAAGACTGCATTTATAATATGTCTGACTACTTCAAAATTTAAGGCAGTTTAATACTCAGTGAATCAAGATATCTGTTCCTTTTGAAGTAAGTGAGTATGTCTTCATTTTTCTTTGCTCAGTCATTTCAAGTAATATAAGCATATGGACAAGTTTTAGGTACTAAAAGATGAGACTGATTCTTATTCTTTGGCCCCTTGTCAATACATAGAATTAGATGACAATGCTAACAGTGCGGTAGATTTGAGCTCTGAAACTGGTCGACATGGCAGTGATACCCTAGTGTGTCTTCAAGAGCAACACACTCTTTTAAAGAGTGTGTTTAAAGAATAGCTGTGTGTTCACTTCTTTCTCTCATTATCACTTACTAGCTCTTTATTTTTTTTTTTAAACTATGGCCATTATAGTTGCATGTAAAAACCCACTAAAACTACTTTAATTAAAAGAAGTGGGGTTATAGAAGTGTGTGTACCCCACAGGCATTCTCACAGACATTCAAAAGCAGGAAATGAGGTCTGTGTGGACCTCAGAGGACCTGGAATCAGAATGCTGAAAACCAGACCTCACTCTTCATCTCTCAGGGACCACAGAGTCCCTCAGTTCTTGTGGTGAGCATCCCAACACTCCTGCCAACCACTACCCTTATTCTGTATCTGCATTGTGTGCTTACTCCAGCATGGCTGTTTGCCATGAATTTATAATGGCTCTAGCACCCACTGCTGCTGCTGCTGCTGCTAAGTCACTTCAGTCATGTCTGACTCTGTGTGACCCCACAGACAGCAACCCACCAGGCTCCTTTGTCCCTGGGATTCTCCAGGCAGGAACACTGGATTGGGTTGCCATTTCCTTCTCCAGTGCTTGCATGCATGCTAAGTCACTGCAGTCGTGTCCGACTATGTGTGACCCCATAGATGGCAGCCCACCAGGCTCCTCTGTCCCTGGGATTCTCCAGGCAAGAACACTGGAGAGGGTTGCCATTTCCTCCTCCCTAGCACCCACTACTGCCTGGCAATTGTCCATGTCACGTGCTCAAGAGCAGAAAGCTAATTGGCTTAGCTGAGTGTTTAGAGCAGAGTCACCAAGTTCTAAATCATAGGCACGCCAGAAGAATGGCTGTCTTTGGGGCAGGTGTCCATCTCAGAGCTAGTCACCTGTATTTGAGTGATCTGTGGCTGTGGTGTGAGGATGGAATCATACCCGGGAGCACCGCTTTCAGAACCCGTGAGTGGTGTGGGCAGTTACGGAGCATGTCTGCTGCTCGTACAGCTGCCAGAATCCTTATTCCTTCAAGGGTGTTTGGAGGCAGCAAGGTTGAGTGTTTACCTCCCCCAACACCTATCGCGACCCAGCACTCCCCTTCTTCTTTCCACTGTCAGATCTGTTCTGTTTCTCTCTTTGTTGTCTGTCTCTCTTTTCCTGTAATGAGAATGCTTGGGTTGCTAATCCCAGCTTCCGAAATATGGCAGAAGCTAATTCCCAGGCTTCTAAATATGACAGATTTCTGCTTCTCTATACCCCCCTTTTTTTGCCACTTTATTTTTTTAATTGCAGGATAATTGCTTTACAGAATTTTGTGTTTTTCTGTCAAACATCAACAAGAATCAGCCATAGGTACACCCATGTCCCCTCCCCCCCAGCTTCCCTCCACTCTCCCTCCCCATCCCACCCTTCTGGATTGTCAGAGAGCTCCTGTTTGAGTTCCCTGAGTCACACAGCAAATTCCCATTGGCTATCTATTTTACATATGCTATTGTAAATTTCCATGTTACTTTCTCCATACATCTTACCCGCTCCCTCCTCAAGTCCCCCCATGTCCATAGGTCTGTTCTCTATGTCTGTTTCTCTATTGCTGCCCTGAATAAATTCATCAGAACCATCTTTCTAGATTCCATATATATGCGTCATTTTTGTTGTAGCACTGTTTACAATAGCTGGAACATGGAGGCAACCTAGATGTCCGTTGACAGATGAATGTATAAAGAAGCTATGGTAAATATAGACAATGGAATACTACTCAGCCATAGAAAGAATGCATTTGAGCCAGTTCTCTGTCCCTTTTACTTCCTACTGTTTTTCTCTCTCTGGTTCTTCAGGCTGCTATGACCACCGAGTGCAGCAAAATCTCTGGGCCTGATTCTTCTTGAGGTTACACAGTCCCTTGGCTTCATGGCCAAAGAGAAGTAAAGACCAGTGAATTCATTAATTCCATTAAGCTACTTTATGCCCCAGGAGTGTGCTGCTGCTGCTGCTAAGTCGCTTCAGTCGTGTCCGACTCTGTGCAACCCCATAGACGGTAGCCCACCAGGCTTCCCCGTCCCTGGGATTCTCCAGGCAAGAACACTGGAGTGGGTTGCCATTTCCTTCTCCAATGCATGAAAGTGAGACGTGAAAGTGAAATCGCTCAGTCGTGTCTGACTCTTCTCGACCCCATGGACTGCAGCCTAGCAGGCTCCTCCACCCGTGGGATTTTCCAGGCAAGAGTACTAGAGTGGGGAGCCATTGCCTTCTCCAAGGAGTGTGCTAGAAGAGTGCCTCTCCGGCTTTCAGCATGCGCACGAAACACCTGGGGATCTTGTTAAAATGTAGTTTCAGGAGCTATGTTCTGGGGTGTGAGAACCTGCATCTTTAACAGACTCCCAGGTAGTGCGGATGATGCTGATGAAACGACAGTACTTTGAGTCAAAGACTAGAATCATTTATTCAGCTATGATCTTCCTGATGGAATGGACCATGTTTTAGGAATCTTTATCTGTCTTTCCATGGCCAGCACTGTACCTGGAATGTGAGAGATATTCAGAAGTGGCTTGGATTATGATTGAACTGAACACACAGGAAATACAGGCCTTTCTATGCCTACTTTTTTTAAGTGGGTGGTTTTCAAACACTGCTAGAAATCAGTGAAAATTTCTTAAGGGTCTGATTAGGCAAAGGACTAGGAAAAATATTTTTAAAATTACGATGTCAGTCTTCAAGGAAAACACTGGCATCTTTTCTGCTAACTCTACTATGTCTTTGCTGGAAATGTGAAATAATTTTAGAATTATGGGAGTAGCAGAATGAGCCTATTTATGCTACCTAGCATTTGACCTCAAATATTTTTTATGTCATTTTCATGTGTACAATGAGGCTAAAGTGACTGTTGTGGTGTTAATGGGTAATGAGCCATGTAAGGATTGAGTTTCATGCCTGGAACAGGGTAAATGATCACTGCTAATACTGTTAGTAGTGGTAGTAGAAGTAGAAACAGTAGTAGTAGTATTTAAGGTTATTTTATCCTGCTCACTCAGCTTAGGAAAAATACTTTGTTCTCCCTCTTCTTCTCTAAAGTCCATGCGTCATCCTAACAAGATATTTCACTTTGTAGGGCTTACCTACAATTTAGTCTTAATATCATCCTTGTTTGGAATTTAAAGTTAAAGGAAAGTGAATTTTAGAACTCAACTGCATGCACTATAGCAGAGGGACAGAAAGAAGACTTTGTTTTTGTACCTTGCCGCTAGTTAAATTGACCTTTTCACTCCAATGTCTTCATAAATTTATTCGTGAGAAAAAATTAATGTGCTTAACAGAGTCTCCCTAAACCTCTCCAACCATTTTGGATGGGACAGAAAATACAGACACATACACAAAAATACATGCATACACGCATATATACATATATAAATTCTAGGTAAATTACAAGTGTATGTTTGATAATATCATCTTTGGAAAGGAAGTAAATTGAGCAGGCAAGGAAAGGTCTATTGAACGCATAAGTATTGGCGTAGATATTAGTTATAAATGATAAACATCTACGTAATGAATAACATCTGTATTCTTCAACTAATGGGGCAGTAAACTGATGTACTTTCTGCACAAAGCGGAAGACAGTTGGTGATACAGGAACAATTCTTGATTCATCATACATTTTAAAATTTCTAGAATAAAATGGGCAGACCATCTCTCTTTATTCCCATATAAAGAAGGGCATCACCATGATTGTCCATGTGGAAAAGGAAAGGCTGGTTGGAGGAGCGGCCATGTAACTGTGACGCAGGTGCCATCACTGAGGAAATCTCCCCTCCTGGGGAAGGTCGGCGCAGGAGCCTGTGAATCACAACGATTATCATTGTCTTCTTGAGGAGAAGCACTTACAAAGACCTAGGAACATACATTTATTATTCTTTCATCACCTAGTTCCTTTCTCATTACCTATGTAACCCAGATGTAACCCACGTGTCAGCTGCCTGGATCGCTTCAAGTCCTCTAATGTGCCAAGGTCAGCTTGTTCTCTAAAATATAATTAAAATGGACTCAAATCACAGACTCATGTACGGGGAGTTCCCAGCATTCCTCCCAATATTTACAGCAGTTGTAAGTGAAGCCTTTGTCTCTCCTGGACTCTTGGCTTCTGAGCTCCTCCTTATGCTGATTTCACACAAGAATTAAAACAAAACAAAACAAAAAAACCCTGAAATACCCCATGCCGCCCACATAGTTTATTTAAATCAAGTTGAGTAATGCAAGTGGAAACACTTCAATAAGTATAAAGAGCTACCTCCGGGAGGTAATAATCTTAACTAAATGAGAAAGTGACATAACACATCATGAATGCTCCAGGGTAGACTTGAAGAGGAAAAATTTGAAGGTAATGAAACAATATCCACTCATTTCATCTGGCTGAAAATAGAGAAAAGGAGGAAGTCCTGGCAGGAGTTTGAAATAAAGTCGGATTGTCTGTGGGTTATAATAAGAAAAAAATTTACCCATGAAACTTTAAAAGAGAACAACAGCAAAAAGTTAGTCATGGGATTACCAGAACCCAAAAGAAATATTTAACACCAGAAGAGCAGGGCCACCAGAATGCTTTGAAGCCGGTTGAGCTGGTAATTAGAAGGAACAACTTTGCTCATCCTTTTTAAGAAAGCAAATCCACATGGCCTTTGTCTCATTTTCTGGTAACTGCCAGAGCTGTCCTTGAAGGAGTAAGTTGCCAGCATGTTAATCAGCTGCTTCCACAGCCCTGTGTATGCATAACATTCAGCCTGCTTATTCCTTACATTGTTTTTTCCAAGAATTTGTTCCCAGCCTTACTTCAGAAACCATTTTGAACGTGATAGTCAGTTTCCCAACTCCCCACATCACTGTCATGTGATTGAATCTTCAGACTACTGGATGGACCGTATATCTTCTTCAGTTGGACTAACGAAAGTTCTGGTCAATGAGACTTTTTTTTTCTTGTAAGAGTAGGATATAGTTCACTTGGGCTTCCCTAGTGGCTAAAGAATCTGCCTGCAATGCAGGAGACCAGGGTTCTATCTCTGGGTTGGGAAGATCCCCTGGAGGAGGAAATGGCTACCCACTCCAGTATTCTTGCCTTGAAAATCCCATGGACAGAAGAGCCCGGCAGGTTACAGTCTTTGGGGTCCCTAAGAATCAGACACGACCGAACAACTAACTTCTACTTTTCTTTCAATAGTTCATTTATCTTGGGAACTTTTAAATGCCTTTTACCTGGAAGATGCAGGCTTTCCTTGTGGCCCAGCTGGTAAAGAATCCGCCTGCAATGCGGGAGACCTGGGTTCCATCCCTGGGTTGAGAAGATCCCCTGGAGAAGGGAAAGGCTACCCACTCCAGTATTCTGGCCTGGAGAATTCCATGGACTGTAGAGTCCACGGGGTCACAAAGAATCCGACACGACTGAGCGACTTTCACTCACTCACTTTAAGTGTATGTCACAAGTTTTATTCTACATCGGTTGAAAGTCCAGTCAGATTTGATCAGAAAATGAAAATACATATTTGCCTTCAAGGAAAAGCTGAGGGAGACTTTAATTTAAAACTTAAAGCGTTAAGTATATGAGAGAGAATGTGGAATGACGTAGCCAGCTCCCCCTGCATTCCGTGGCCCCAGTCACCTGAGTGGGTGCCCTGACTGCTGTCTCCGCCGGTGGGTTACCCTTTCAGGCCTGTCTCCATGTTCCTGTTTCAGCAGGGTTGCCTGAGCCCCTCATCCCTCAGAGGGTGCACAAGGCAGAGACTTTTTGTTGGAGGGAGATGGGGATTGGAGTCACAGGAGTGGACAGGAGTGGGTGAGGGAGACCCCTGCAGGACTATAGGGCCTGAGGTGAAGAGGCAGGCAGGAGGGGTTGCCAACTGGGAGACACCCGGGGCCAAAGCCCTCCTTCTTCATGACCTGGCCCCATGCTGTGTGTGTGGAGGGCAGACTTAGGGCCCTCTCAGAAGCCTGATACTAATGAGCTGTCACAACTTGTGGGGCTCTGAAGAAACAGCAGGGAAAAGAGTCGCTTCAGGACTGGGTCATTTTCCTGCCCCTTTCTCTGAGAGAATGGTTCAGCACAGCCATGTCACTGTGCAAGCAGGGAGAATTGCCCGCGAGACTGTGATGAGCTAGGACACTGAGAAAGCTCCCTCTCTCTCCCCAAAGACACCACAGGCATGTCTGCTTCTACTAACCTCTCAGAGCTTCACTCGGCCCAGTTTACTTTTGGGCCAGGGTGGTAACACGCTTCGCTGGAGTTCTTCTTTCCAAGGGTTTCCTCTAAGGTAAAGGAAAGTTTTCAGGAAGGCCCTTCACACCAACAGAGGAGATGCCAACATGGCCCACCACCAGAAAGGGTAGGTGTTGGAGAGCCAAACCTGTATACCGGAGCACTCTGTACAAGATGTTTGTCATCCCGAAGCAGCTCACAGTAGACTCAGCAATTATCCCCATTTTACAGCCTGAGAGTGAATTGTGATGACATTTCTCAAGATAAAAAGAAAGCACTGAAGCCCGTGTGACTTCCTTTGTCAGTGTCTGCATTTGTCTAAGCTGCTTTGAGCCAGTCTGTAGCAGTGAAGCCACAATTCAGATGAAAACAATAAGAAATCAAGTAGAGCCAGTGTACATGAAAGTGAGTAGCCCACATGACTACTATTTTCAGTGCAGAAATATATTCAAGATCAAAGCCATTAGTGTTTGCCTATTTTATTTAATCATGTGCCTTTTACCTGGAAGATGCAGGTCTTATACAAATAAGTGTACAGGGAAAGTTTCAGGCTTTATGCTGTCCAAATTAAATTCTAGAAAGCCAGAAAATTCATCATTTTGACATCTCTTTGCAGATGTAGAATGTGTGTTGAAATATCTCTTGAAATGTGTCTTGTTTACTTAAGGAATACATTTAGCAGATCACGTTAATTAGAAGTAATATCTGAGTAAAGTCTTTCATAATGTATCTCATTTTAAACATAAAAATCAAGGGGCTAATTTCCCAAGTTGTGAGAATGGATGTTCCCTCTCATTACCTGTATTTTGGATTTTGAGGTTTTCTTGTAAGTAAAAGTTCATAGCATCTTGAGTTTTTACAGCATTGCTTGAGTTTTCAGCATCCCTCCCCCCCCCTTTTTTTTTTTTTTTTTTTTTTTGTTACTTATTTTTCAGGTTTTTTTT
>SJYA01001035.1:239792-252280 GCA_006410615.1 Neotragus moschatus | reverse complement strand
AAAAAAAAAAAAAAAAAAAGACTTGAAAGTAAATCCCCTTTTCTTACAGAAGCACAGTTTCCTGATATTTCAGACTGCTAGGTTTTAATTATTTTTGATCAAACCTTGTAAAGAGGTTTTTTTTTTTTTGCTTATGTACAAATTACTTTTAGCAGTGAGTGAAATGCATTGTAAGAAGGAAAGGTCAATTTATAGTCTCCTTATAGCTAAGCTGTTTTTCATTTTTTCATAACTGGAATAATTATGATTATGTATTTATCTTAGAGATTTAGGTTTGGTAAACAAATGTGATGAGTTAACACCAGTATCCCTGGTGGCTCAGAGGTTAAAGTGTCTGCCTCCAATGCGGGAGACCCGGGTTCGATCCCTGGGTCGGGAAGATCCCCTGGAGAAGGAAATGGCAATCCACTCCAGTGTTCTTGCCTGGAGAATCCCATGGACTGAGGAGCCTGGTGGGCTGCTGTCCACGGGGTCACAAAGAGTCGGACATGACTTACTTACTACTAACACCAGCATCAGGCCTGTTTGAATAACTTAAGAGCTTGCATCAGTTATTTTGTTGGACCTGGCCTCTTCCATATTTCCATAGAACTGTTTTCCAAGCCAAGTATTCTTCTGCAGATTGGATGTGCCTGACAATAGGAGCAATTTTTCAGCAACACTTGTGTGTTGGTTATGTCTGGCCAGTATCAACCCCATTATACTCTCTTTTTTTTTTTGGTGACTTTTTTGCTCCTGACATCCCTTAATTTCAGAGCTCAAATTTCCACTGAAATCCAGAGGAAATGGAGAGCAGAGGAAGAGCTGCTAGTAAATAAAACACACTCTGCTGTAGTCTCCAGAGATGGCCTCTGTCAGTCCTTCCCTTTCTGAGCGTAGCTGGAACAGTGATGTCAGTCTGTCTTCCTTCTGTGCCCCGTTGGTTACTCAACTGCTAAGTAACAGATTTTCAAAAGTTGATGGCTCCTAATGAAATTCACTGGCCCCCTCCTTCAGCGAAGTGAGTGCGCAGTGAGAATGAGTCAGGGTAAAGGTATGTTCCCTGAACTCAATTTCAATGTCTCTAACAGCCTTTTAAACAAAGCCTGTAATTTTAGGGTTTGGTTTTGATCTCTGGCAATGATAAGCTTGTCTCTCCTTTTAGGCTCAGTAGAATTTACTGACTTTTTCTGATTCATCAGCCAGTTCTTATGATTCATGGATCGGGAAGGAAAATTAATTTGAATTAAAAGAGGAAGTAGATGATTACAAATCCCTTTCTTATAAAAATCCCACACATATGTTTCAGTATGGTATGTAAAGATGTAAAGGTGGCTTGATCCAGCTGGTTGTGTCTAACGTTAATCTGAGGTAGTTGGAATCTCCTGGTGCAATAATGGCTATTTCTCTGCTTGGTAATATATTTGAGAATGGATGCTTCCATTTTTTCTCAGGTTCCATTTCTTTATATTTACTAATACTAATGTAAATCAAAATTCCATTGCTATTACAAAAATCACTGAAAGCCAATTATAATATTATGAAGTATCATCCTTTATATCCTGAGAATGAGTGACTTGTCTTCTCCTGGCATCTTAAGATAATTCTAAAAGAGTCCAAGAAACTCGTTAAAAGCCAAAGGAAAAAGAAGAGGAAATCAGTTCAGTTCAGTCAGTCAGTCATATCTGACTCTCTGCGACCCCATGGACCACAGCACACCAGGTTTTCCTGGCCATCACCAACTCCTGGAGCTTACACAAACTCATGTCCATTGAGTCGGTGATGCCATCCAACTATCTCATCCTCTGTCATCAGGGTCTTTTCAAATGAGTCAGGTCTTCACGTCAGTTTGCTAAAATATTAGAGTTTCAGCTTTAACATCAGTCCCTCCAAGGAACACTCGGGACTGATTTCCTTTAAAATAGACTGGTTGGATCTCCTTGCAGTCCAAGGGACTCTCAAGAGTCTTCTCCAATACCACAGTTCAAAAGCATCAATTCTTCAGTGCTCAGCTTTCTTTATAGTCCAACTCTCACATCCATATATGACTACTGGAAAAACCATAGCCTTGACTAGATGGACCTTTATTGGCAAAGTAATGTCTCTGCTTTTTAATATGCTGTCTAGGTTGGGCATAACTTTCCTTCCAAGGAGTAAGCGTCTTTTAATTTTATGTCTTCAGTCACCATCTACAGTGATTTTGGAGCCCCAAAAAATAAAATCAGCCACTGTTTCCCTATCTATTTGCCATGAAGTGATAGGACTCGATGCCATGATCTTAGTTTTCTGAATGTTGAGCTTTAAGCCAACTTTTCCACTCTCTTTTCACTTTCATTAAGAGGCTCTTTACTTCTTCACTTTCTGCCACAAGGGTGGTGTCATCTGCATATCTGAGGTTATTGACAACTCTCCTGGCAATCTTGATTCCAGCTTGTGCTTCCTCCAGCCCAGCGTTTCCCATGATGTACTCGGCATATAAGTTAAATAAGCAGGGTGACAATATACAGCCTTGATGCACTCCTTTTCCGATTTGGAACCAAATAGCTCCTAGTTAATGCAATACACACTGTGCTGTGTCCTCCAAAGATGGCCACCATCAGTTATTTCCTGCCCCTGATGAGTGTCCTTCTCCCCACATAAAGCGGTGGAGTCTGTTTCCCCTCCCTTTAACTTTTTGGACTTGCTTAGAAAGTGAAAGTGTCAGTTGATAAGTTGTGCCTGACTCTTTGCAACCCCGTGGACTATAGTCCACCAGGCTCCTCTGTCCGTGGAATTCTCCAGGCAATAATACTGGAGTGGGATGCCATCTCCTTCTCCGGGGATCTTCCCACCCCAGGGATCAAACTTGGGTCTCAGACATGCTTAGACCAAGATAATCTGATGGAAGCGATACTACCCATAATGGGTCAAGTGTTTAGGAGGACAGGCAGTTTCAGCTTCCTTTCTCTTGGAAGCCAGCCACAATGTAAGAAGTCTGATTACTCTGAGACAACCATGATATTAGCATCTCCAAGCTAATTGTATGGAGTGACTACATGAATAGGCATATTTAACCCGCCTCCAAGCTTCCCAGGTAGCTCAAACAGTAAAGAATCCACCTGCAATGCGGGAGACCTGGGTTCGATCCCTGGGTGGGGAAGATCCCCTGGAGAAGAGCATGGCAACCCACTCCAGTATTCTTGCCTGGAGAAGCCCCATGGACAGAGGCACCTGGTGGGATACAGTCCATGGGATCACAAAGAGTCGGACATTACTGAGCAACTAACACATCAGCCCACCATTGTTTCAAGCATCCCAGCTCTGATTCCAGACACAGGAGTGAAGAAGCCTTCTTGTCGGATCCAGCCCAAGTAGACACCACACAGAACAGAAGACTGCCCAGCCCAGATTGTAAAATATTTTCAGCCACCAAGTTTGTTATGCAGCAATCAATAGCTGAAGCGCTGTGGTTCTGGTGTCCTGATTTTTTGTACATCAGAATTCTAAGTATGTCATTGTCATTTTAAATTTTATTGTCATTTTTACTTTGTTGCATTGTTTTATTTTAATTTTTATTGCTTGTCATTCCAAACACATATTGCAAAATTCTAAGTCTGTCATTGTTATTTTAAATTTTACATGGTTTATAAATACAAATGAAAAACACAATATGCTTTTTTTCCTAAACCAAAATTGAGGTTTCCACTGAAGCAAAGTAAAAGTAATCTTACCTAGTAATAGTACATACTTAAATCAGATCCAGAATGACCAATATTACAGGTTTCACATGTCCTTGGCAGAAAACTGCTTGTTTGCAGTCTACTCCCAGTTCCATTGCTGAAAAGAAAATAAAAAACAATACCTAAGGACCAAAGGAAAACCCCAGAACTCCTTGCTGCACAATAAACAATCTCTTCCACTTGAAGAGATTTTTTCACTTAAAAAAATCTTTGTGAGCCCAGTTTAGTCTCCCACATTTTATCAGTAATGCTGGGGAAAATCCAAAATATTTAAAGAAACATTTTGGATGCTCATCCCCTGCTTAGATTTATATCTGTGACCTCAGTCTTCAAAGATTCAATTCAGAATCTTTGAACCTAAAAGATGATATGTAGTTGTTCAATTTTTGTTTGTTATTGACTGGGGCGTTGATTTGCTCATTAAAATCTCCTAGAACTTCAACATCAGGAATTAGTTTCCTAAGCCTTAGAACATTGAGATAAAAAGTAAAAATTAAAATCAAAGAGTCACGAGAAAGCTTACATTTTTCTTTGAACTCCTGATTTCCACATGTAACCAGAGAAGAAAAGGGACTAGTAATTTGTGGCAGAGCTGGATCTCTCCAAAGCTCAAGTTTCCCAAATGTTTATACCTCAGGGACTGCCTTTTACCTAGTCTCTGTTTAAAACTGATGAGGACAAGGGTGATTCTCTGTTTAGGCTATTTCAGTACTAAAGCTCCAATTTCAGTTTATTTCCAAGGTGCATAGGGGGTGTAGAGCATGGATGTAGTAGGATCGGGAGAGAATAAAAGACTGGACTGCATGTAAGTGGCAGCTATGGGTGGACTTTAGCCCTGGTGGTATCACCATTATCATCATAATAGCTACTGATTGCTGGTATACCAGCACCCTGTGCTAAGCATTTTATGTATATAATCTCAATTTTCACAAGAATCTTGTGAAGCACGTATAGTGAGACAAGAAAATGAAAGAAACGAAAGGCTTAGAGAGGTGTCCAGATTTGCAAAGCTGTTGAATTGTGCAGTTGGGGTTAGAACCACAAGTGACTCCTAAATTCTCCAGAGCTCTCTTTACCGCGTCATCAGTGCTTCACCGTTTGCCATTTTGTCGTCAAATCTTTCATTGAGAAAAATGACATGTAAACGTTAAGTAAAACCTAGAGAGCTCTGATTCCATAAAAGGAATCGTTAGGCTCCGTGCCCCATAAAGAATTTGAAGTGATTCAGGCTAGCAAACTGTTTCTTCATCTTCTAATTTCCAAGAAAGACTGCCTTGTCTCTTTATGGTACTGAAGTGTGCCTAGTTTTCCTCACTATTCGCATATATAGTGCAGGCGTAATAATAATATTTAACTTTATAGAGCTGTTTCAAGGATTAAATGTTAATTCATATTCAGTCTTTAGTATACTCTGAAACATAGTAAGCGCGCAGTATACGTTGGTATTTTTATCAGCATAACAGCTCTTTTGGTATGTAACGGGTGCAGAATATTTTGTCCTGGATCATTCCTATATATCTTTCAGATATACGCCTCTCTTCCTTTCTTCATCATTATGCCTGGTGTGTATTAATCGACTCGAGTTGTCATAACAATGCCATAGACTGGTTGGTTTAAACAGTAGATATTTATATCTCACAGTTAGAGAGGTTGAGAAGTCCCACAGTCTGGGTGCTGGCCAGTTTGATTCCTAACAAGAGCCCTCTTCCTGGCCTGCAGATGACCATTCTCTTGCTATGTTCTTACTGGGGGAAGAGAAGGAAAGAGAAAGGGAGAGAGTTGGCCCATGTCTCTCCTTGTAAGGGCACGAACCCCATTGTGAGGACTCTACTCTCATGACTTAATTAACTCCTTATGTCCCTATTTCCAAATACCATCATATTGAGGGTTGGGGTTTCAACATACGAATTTTACAGAGACTCAATTCAGTTCATAGCACGAAGCTTCTATCATCATCTCACAGCTCTCTTAAGACTGATATTTCTTGGTTCTTGTCTGTCCCCCTTCCACATGGAACTTTTAAAAGGTTAAATTGACGGCATCATTCATTCATTCAGTAGCAATCCTGAGACTATAGGATAGAAGGAAAATTCTACTGCTTTTATGCATAACGTCTCCATAGGCACAGCCATTCTGAATTAGTGCTATTGTCTAAAAAGGACATGATGTCTGCTAAGTCTAGACTTAATGGTGGAACTGAATTCAGTCTCGCTTGCTGAGTTCATCATTCATGGATTGGGCAGAAGAAGGAATGCAATTGAAAATAATTTCTTGATACCCATCATGAATAGGCTTCAGCAGAATGTTAGTGGAAGCTATGATGACGGTGCACATTTAAAGCCGGTATCTCAGACCATCAGAGTGGCATTGCTGTTCATATGCATTACACAGTCTTTGCCTTTCATCTGTCATTGACATAGGCATACCATTGCCATGCCTCAGCTTGACCCAGAGGGTCATTGAGACTTTCCCAATGGTTTGTAATTTTTATATATAGGCCGAGTTTTTCCATACATTTCCTTGGCAGTTTTTTTCCAAGTTAATTGCAAGTTTACATTTTAATTTTCCTGGCATACTCCACTCTTTCAAAGGACTTCCCTTGCCCCACCCCCACCTCAAATCCTTTAGTTATCTTGGGAAAATTACCAACGAAGCATTACTTTCTACTCTTTTGAAAGCTACATGAAACAGTTATTCATGTTTCTTGCTTTGATCTAAGAGCACATTCATTTCTTTAATAAATCTGAAATCTTTAATAAAACTGAAATCTTTCATTCAACTTTTGGTTGATGGAAATACAAGTTCTGATTTTTAAAAATATCTCTCTCAAATTTGTATTCAGACTATTGCCAAAGAATATGTTAAAACTCTACTGAAGAGTAAAAAAAAAAATGAATTTTTAAGGATATTTTGTCTTAGAAAATCTATGCCACTGAAAACACTATTCCCCTCTAACCTAGTCTGAGAGGCACCTCAGTTGGTATCAACATGGAAATCTTGTGATACTCCATGGTTCTCTCTAATCAGGGAAACTCCAAGTAAGGTGTAAATTACAGTTATTAATCTATATCTAATGTGTAAATTCCATTCATTATTTGAAACTTTTTTCATTTATTCATTTTTGCCAGTCTTGTTATTTACAGAGGGCTTCCCTGATAGTTCACTTGGTAAAGAATCTACCTGCAAGGCAGGAGACCCCGGTTGGATTCCTAGATGGGGAAGATCCTCTGGAGACGGGATAGGCTACCTGCTCCAGTATGCTTGGGCTACTTTCAATTTAAGATTCAGTGTCTATGCAATTCTTTAAAAAATACATAGTCACTAAATAGTTGTTTGGTCACACTTGAGTCGACTGGTACAATATTAAAGGGGACATCCAGAAATAAAGCAAAATAGAGTTGTTGGGACTAGGGAAACAGGGAGGGGGGACAAGTAATCTGGGGAATTTACAGTTGCATCATAAATTTCTTTAGAAGTGTATAGCTGGCACAATATCTATGATCACAGCACTATATTTAATAGTTAATACATTATAAAACTCAAAACATTGAATGGAGAAAAAGGACATTTTTTTATAAAAGTTGTTTTCTTCACCATATCAAAGGTGAAGTTTGAATTTCATTGGGCCAGTAGGCAATAACAAACTTGATTTGAACCTTTTATAAAATTACTCTTTGAGTTGTCCTATCATGACCCAAATGGCACTCTCATAAACAAATTACTTTCCTACAACCAGTTGCAAGAGGCTACTCCTTCCAACTAGTAGGATATCAAAAGTATCTGTGGTCCGTCTTGAACTTCAAAGTCATGATGTCCCTGCTTAATGATTTTTCCTATTTTTAATTTTGTGTTCTTTGCCTTGCTTCGTACGCGTCCTGTTCATATTACTGTGCTTACCATTTCTCACGCTGGCCTCCCTTCCCGGGTCCCCCCTCCCTCTGCACACCTCCCTCGGCCCGCCTCTCCTAGTTCCTCACTCCTACTGGTCTTTATCTTCACTGTGACCTCCCTTTAGAATATTTTCAACAGCTCCCTTGATTTCCTTACCAACATGACTCTCTCCTTAAGCAGTTTCAACATTCACCATTCTAGTCTATGTCACATGCTACTCTTTTTGCCAGCCAATTAGTGCTACTCTGCAACAGATACTGATGTATTCTGAGGAACCTTAACTGAGCCATCTCTGCTTCTCAGTGAGCCTTCGGATTATCTTTACTTGATTCTTAGGTAATCTTTAGGAAACAGATTGCCCATAAGTCTTGTGCTTAACACCTTCTATTCTCACTCTCTATATAAGAGGAAAACAACCTGATGCTCTCTTACTTACTTTATCTGAACACTGCTTTTTGTTTTCCCCCTTCTTTGCCACTTTTCCTCCCGTTTAGGTAAGGAAGTAAATAATTCATTCTTACCAAAGAATGAATTATTGCCATGCAAAACAATTGCCATGCAATTTTCTTCTTTTGGAACTTGTTTTCATTAAATTTTCCACAGTTGCCTTGCATGTTAAATATCTCCCTATTCTAGATCTTTCCTCTCTATCTAAAAACCTGCATCACTTTTCATGCTTAAAAGAACGTGCTCATTATCATGCTGCTTTATCAAGTTACCTCCCTGCCTCTCTTCTTCACCAGCAGACTTCTTGAAGAGGAGTCCAGGCAAGCTGTCTGTACTCATCACCTTCTGTTCTCTGCCAAGCCTTGCTATTTTCTTCGATTCATCACCCGTAACCTTGAACCCCAAATCTGCTGACCTCTTATGTCCTTGTCCTTAAAAACTCTTCTGCATAAGATGTACTGGTAACTTCCCTTCCTTGAATAGTCTGCCTCCCTTGGTTTTCATAATACTCTCTTCTTTTTTATTTTCCTGTAAATCCCAGGCCATGACTCATTCTTTGTGTGACTCATAACTCTGGAAGAGATGTGTTTTTCAGGGGTTGCCTTTGCCTTTTTCATATCACAGTGGTAATTTTCAAATCTGTCCACTGGAGCTCAACTTGTTTTCTCACCTTCTTTTCTGTCCTCTTCCTGGGAATAATAGATTGTTCTCAGAAGAACAAAACTTGTCCACGACTTGCCTGCCCCAGTTACTCTGATCTCTGTGTTATTGTTTCTCCCTGTTCCTTCTATTCTTCCCCTTAATCCTTTTCTCATCTTCCTAATCTGAAGCCAGCGTAACTTTTTTTAACTTGATAGCCGTAGACTTTCAGGTCCGTAGTTGTCAAAACTGATCATCAAAATCTCTCTTTCACTAATTATGGTTTGATGAGTCTCTTTACAGCCTCAATGTGTTGGAGTCTCCAGGTATGAAGTCCTAATATCTGTATGATTTTTAAAGTTCTTCCTTGTTTTCTGATTCGGAGGTGCTTCACCTTTAGATTCTTTATCATATCTTTGTGTCCATCCCCTTGTTCCTACTGTGGGAGTCACTCCTTCACCATGTTCTTGCCCCAGGTCTTCATCATGTCTCACTTGGACCACTGCCGTGATTTCCTGGCTGGTATCCCTGCCTCCAGCTTTCTGTCCACCAATCTGTTTACTTTCCCGTGAGATTAAGGAAATTTCTCTTCTGATTGAACACTCATCTTCTCAGAAATTTTAAATGCCTCTCCATTTCCTGTGAAAATCATTCTGTGTTGCTTAACCTGGTCCGCACAATCCCTTCGTGACCTCATTCTTCTCACTATTACCCGTCCTGGACCTGTCATGCAAGTCAGAAGGGATATTTTACACTAATTTATGCCCTTGCCTTTTTGCCTTTCTTTCCTACCTTAAGCTCAAAATCCACATGTTCAGACATAGCTCATCTTTAAATTCCAGTTGAAAGTCCTTCTTCCTCACAAAAGCCCTTCTGATACCGTCTATGGGAAGTAACTGCTGCTTTCCCTGAATTCTTATGTCACTGGATCCCTCTCTTCTAATATGTACCTTCTACCTTTTATGATAGTGTGTGTGTGTGTGTGTGTGTGTGTGTGTGCGTGTATTCCCCCCCCCCCATGGAATTCTGCAGACAAGAATACTGGAGGGGGTATTTGCTCCTCCAGTATATCTTCCCAACCCAGGGATTGAACCCAGGTCTCCTGCAATTGCAGGTGGATTCCTTACCATCTGCAATATATATATATATATATATATATATNCATGGAATTCTGCAGACAAGAATACTGGAGGGGGTATTTGCTCCTCCAGTATATCTTCCCAACCCAGGGATTGAACCCAGGTCTCCTGCAATTGCAGGTGGATTCCTTACCATCTGCAATATATATATATATATATATATATATATATTTGAAAGAAGATCCATATGTAATTCATCCTTTTACCTGTCACATTTTATCTAATACACTTTTGAATCTTAAATATATATGTATATTTATATTTTTTTGAATAATAAGCAATCGCCGAAGTTTATATAAAACTGTTCTAAGTATTTTGCATTTTAATCATTAAGTCTTCACTGAATTCAATAAAGCATGTTTAGGAGGTACTAATGTTATCTTTATTGTGCAGATGAGGAAATTGTGCATCAGAGCAGTCAAGTAACTCACCAAGGTCACACAGCTAGTAAGCGGACCTCAAGTAATCTGGCCCCAGAGTCCATGCTCATACCCTCTCTACTATTCTGCCTCATTTAGAATAAATCCCATTCAGTCAACTTCAGTGCATGCTTTTAAAAAAAATTTATTTGGCTCAGGGCCCTTGTTCAAAATATATCTTTTCTTTTAATTAAATTTGACAGAAGGAAATTATAAAATTTAGTGTAAATTACCTTCAGGAAAGCAAAATGATTTGATTTATAATTAGGATGCACCAGCTTCAAGAAAGAAGTAGAAATGGGGTCACGGGAAGCACTAAAAATGGTGAGGAGCAATTTGAAACTCTATTGTACAGCTTCATAAGACACTGTAAATCGATGTGGTTGTAAATCAACAAGTAACTGAAATGAGCAATTGTTGATACGTACACATTTAATTAGATGATTTCGAAGAACTAGGGTGATTTTCCTCTCTCCAGCATTCTCCCCACTAATGCCAGAGTCTTTGCAAGTAAACACAATATATGGTCATAGCCACCATGAAAAAAAATTTTATTTTTCAAATGTGGCTCACAAACTTTGCAACAGAATAAACTTCAGTTGATTTTTTTTTTTAAAAAAAAAAAAGAGGGAAACAAATGAAAAATGTAGAAGGATCTGTCTAACTTATTAAAGATGAAATTGGATAGTAACAGTAATACTACTACTACTAATAATAATGGGTGAGTAGCTCCATGTCGGAGGCTTGGAAAGGAAGGAAGGGAAGGAAAGAGGGAGGGAAGAAGGAAAGGGAAAGGGAAGAAAAAAGTGGAAACAGTTTTGAGCCTGAGGTGAAAATAAGCTCTAATGTCTACCCTGTATTTACTCCTAAGAGCTGACACCTGAAATACTAATAGCTGAAACAGTCCAACCATTAACAATGTTAATTTCCACATGAAAGAGGAGAAAGAGTTAGAATTAAAATCGTACACACTTTTAGGTCTGCCTATAACACTGACAAACAAATACAGAAAGAAAAACTTAAAGTTTGTCATTAGATCCAAGTCACACTGGTAAGATACCATCTACAATGTAGATGGCTTTTGTGGGACAGCCTCCTTCTCCTTAGATCATACACATGGCCATTCACCCAGCAGATTGCCTTTCTGTCTTAGCACAATGGTTTCTCTTTCTTTTCCCTGTAAGGGCTCGATCCAAGGTTGTTAGTAAGAATGAGCAATAAACTATTAGTTCATTTTCATCGGCATAGACATTCCTGGCACACCTGTGGGTTACTATGCCCTTGTTTAAATAGACAATGATAAGCCTTTATATAACACAGGTATTACACCACTTTATGGGCTGTTATTATATATTCTTGAAAACAGCTCTCTTTGTGAGTTTCGTATTACTTTTGTATATTTACAGGTATAGTTATTTAACAATAAACAGTAAATAATATCCCCAAAGCTTTTGAGAAATACTTAGCTATATTTTTAAGATCAGACTATGCCCTGATAATCTGATACCAGAATATCTCTTGGAAGAAGAGATGCAGTGAATCACGTTGACAGGAACCAAGGTGGACTTTTTAGAATAGTGACGTGGCAAAGGAAATAAAATAAACATTTGCCTCAGTGTTACAGTTTCGTAGTGTGAGGGCTAGAGACCCAAAGTAAAGAAAGGAAATATAAGCATTGAGGTCAGCTGGCATTTAGTCAGATCAGGGGTCTCTACTAGGAAACAGTCCTGGGAACTGACATATTTAACACACTGTAAAAATATTTTCTTGAGCACATAGAGTTATTTTTAGTGTTAATTTTTCTGAGACATTGTGTCAGAATTGACTCAAGATTTCACTGTTGAATTAGAGCCTGTTAAATTGTAATGACGGCCCTGTGATGTACTATCAAATTATCTTTAAACATAACTGGCTCAGTTCAGTTCAGTCACTCAGGTGTGTCTGACTCTTTGCAACCCCATGAATCACAGCACACCAGGCCTCCCTGTCCATCACCAACTCCCGGAGTTCACTCAGACTCACGTCCATCAAGTCAGTGATGCCATCCAGCCATTACATCCTCTGTCGTCCCCTTCTCCTCCTGCCCTCAATCCCTCCCAGCATCAGAGTCTTTTCCAATGAGTCAACTCTTCGCATGAGGTGGCCAAAGTATTGGAGTTTCAGCTTTAGCATCAGTCCTACCAATGAACATCCAGGACTGATTTCCTTTAGAATGGACTGGTTGGATCTCCTTGCAGTCCAAGGGACTCTCAAGA
>SJYA01001035.1:219953-234554 GCA_006410615.1 Neotragus moschatus | reverse complement strand
TTCTGAATGTTGAGCTTTAAGCCAACTTTTTCACTGCTGCTGCTGCTAAGTCGCTTCAGTCGTGTCCGACTCTGTGCGACCCCATAGATGGCAGCCCACCAGGCTCCGCCATCCCTGGGATTCTCCAGGCAAGAACACTGGAGTGGGTTGCCATTTCCTTCTCCAATGCATGAAAAGTGAAAGTGAAGTCACTCAGTCGTGTCCTACTCTTAGCGACCCCATGGACTGTAGTCCACCAGGCTCCTCAGTCCATGGGATTTTCCAGGCAAGAGTACTGGAGTGGGGTGCCATTGCCTTCTCACTAGTCATGGCCAAATACACAGTAACCTAATTCCTCAAATTATGAGACCATCTAATAAGATTTAAAATACAGATGTCACAGGTTGAAAGATGCATTGTACGTTTTCATTGTATTATGAAAGCCAAGTGTGTTGGGAATTGCTCTTAGGTGCCTGAGCATGCCTGGAGATGACTGTTTTGAACTCTTTCACGGCTAAGTAACTGGTAATGTAGTTAGAAAACTAGGTTAAGCCAGTCTTCGATTGTTGGTTGGCTGACTTCATGTTTGTTTTAGAACTCTGATCTTCTAAGAACATTGGTCATAATGTCACTTTATGAAACATTTATGAAGTGTGTAGAAAGTTGCTATGTTGGCTGTGAAACCAAATGATATTTCTCCTTCCCATAGTTGTAAGACATTTTTCTCACAAGGAAAAAAAAAACCACAGATCATTTCACCTTTTCCTTAAGAATCACAGTCCTATTTGACCACCCCCCCACACACACATAGTAGAATATTATCTGGCAACTTTGAAGTACATGGTTCCAATGGAATTACTCTAATAACAGTGCATGCAAGGTCCATGTGGGTATGTCTCATCTAACTTGATTATTCTCCTTAGATTCAAAATTATAGCCTGCAAATTGAAAATTATATATAGCTTTTGCAAGGCGAGACCATAATTCTAGGTTTGTACCATTTTTATTCAGTCCCAATAAATCACCTTCAAAGTAGGCCTGACACTCAACTGTCTTCTAATATCCAGGAGAGCCCAAAGTCACCCACTGACAAAGTACTGCTGTTTAGGTTCCCAGCAGACTTGAGACTCCTTTGAGAATTCTCTCACATTTCTCTTATACCTGGAAGATATGCCAGTATTGACTTTCTGCCTGCAGAGTCAATATATTACCTGTGCAGGTCCCTCCAAATTAGGCTTGCCTCCTTCACATCCCAGGAAAGGTCAGGGTAAATCCATATCAGAACATGATAGCTGTCAGTGTTTCATGATAGTTATGTTTACTGTGCCTACTTTATGTCTAAGATAGCCTACTATCTTCTTGAACTATCTTTTAGAGCAAAGATTTACACGTTGTGGGTCACAATACACTGGCGAGTCTCCTTGCAGCATTTTAGAGTGAAGTGGGATGCGATGCGATGGGATGGGATGGGTTGGGATGGGATGGGATGGGATGGATTGAATGGAGTAGAATAAGGTAGGGAGAAGGCAGTGGCACCNAAAGATTTACACGTTGTGGGTCACAATACACTGGCGAGTCTCCTTGCAGCATTTTAGAGTGAAGTGGGATGCGATGCGATGGGATGGGATGGGTTGGGATGGGATGGGATGGGATGGATTGAATGGAGTAGAATAAGGTAGGGAGAAGGCAGTGGCACCCCACTCCAGTACTCTTGCCTGGAAAATCCCATGGATGGAGGAGCCAAGTGGGCTGCAGTCCATGGGGTCGCTGAGAGTTGGACACGACTCAGTGACTTCACTTTCACTTTTCACTTTCATGCATTGGAGAAGGAAATGGCAGCCCACTCCAGTGTTCTTGCCTGGAGAATCCCAGGGACGGAGGAGCCTGGTGGGCTGCCATCTATGGGGTCGCACAGGGTCGGACACAACTGAAGCGACTTAGCAGCAGCAGCAGAATAAGATAGGAGCGATTAGGAAATATCAAAGGGGACAGGGCAATAGCAGACATGGAGAGGTTCATTTTCAATTAAGGTTCATCAGGAACTTTTGAGTGGCAGTTTGGATGTGAGTGTGCACATTAAAAGCAACCCTCCAATCTGCGTGATCTTCATATTTCACTGGAGATGATGAATTTGGTCAGGATGGCTAAAGTGAAGAACCTGGCGCGTCACTGAGTTGACATACACAGTCTAGCCTGCTGCAACAAACATGTGCCACTGTGTCTGGGGACTATGGCCAGGGGGCTTGGAGTGGATACCCTGTTGTCCAGGTGGGTTCTGAAGAGCTCTTCTGGGAATGTGTTGAAGTACGAAGGAAATTCTAAAACAGAATCAAGTTTAGGACTAGTGACCAAAGATTAGGAATACAAACTACCCAGATGAAGTAGGGAGCATTTCTGTGAACAGTTTACAAATCCGATCTGTAAGTCTGTTGTCCGTTCCAGCCACAGTATCCTAATGCTGACTTGGCAGCTTTGTGAAGAATGTGCCCTGTTATCTTCTATGACATTAGGTTTATTTGCTAAAAACACTGGTGGGTGACTGTACATTGTGTCTTTACCCTTGTTAAGAAAGCTCAAGAGCGCATTTAATATTTTCTCACCAGGGAATGGATCAGATCCGTGAAATTTCTTGGCCTTCAAGTATCTGTTCATTTCAGAATAAAGGCCCATATTTTAGAAATAAGACCTTTTGATGCCTTCTTTTCGATTACCTCTCTCTCTAATTTAAAAATGATGCGTGCCGATTGTTGGAAATAGACCCATAAATATCTTAAATCCACATGATTTCACAGTTGTCTTCCTTGTTTTACATTGATGAGTTTGTTTTAATAGCACATCCAAATTGTTAGAATCAGAAGGTCAGTGAGGTAAAATTAAAGCAAGTACTTGAGAAGATTGTAAACACAGAATAAATTTCAGCTTCATGTAAATGAGGTGTGATTTCCATAATAAAGCCATAATTGTCACTGGTGCATAGCAATAAAGCCAAGGCTGCAATTACAAAGAAAAGAGATAATTCAGCACCATACTTTCTTTAAAAATGGCAATGAAATTCATTGAAATCATATTGTACACTAAAAAATAAAGAGATTTTGTGTATTCTCAGTGGAAGCCACTAACTCCCACAAGTAGACTTTTCTAATGATAGTCATACTAAACAACAAATGCACGGGCTGAATATTTTTGTTTGTTTTTTTACTTTCCACCAGTAACTTCTTTCACTAAAATCTTTTCAGATGGCTTTGTTTTTCACATTAGTGATTCTTGCTAATGTAAGTATTTAAAGTATTTCAAGGATTTTTTTTTTTTCTCCCTCATTGTGGAGCTTTATCTTGACACAAGCTTGTCCTTTTTATTAATAGTATAGCTTTCAAAAAATAGTAGTAAAATATGCATGACCTAAAATTTACCGTTCTATTTCTTAAGTTCAATAGCGATAAGTGCATTCACAGCTCTGAGCAGCCATCGCCACCATCTGTTTTCAGAACTTTTCATCATCTCAAACGTAAACTACACCCTCATCCCCCCTCCCCCACCCCGCCCCAGCTCTGGGTAACCTCTGTTCTTTGCTTTGTTTCTGAATTTGCCTATTCTAGGCACTTTGTGTAAGTGGAATCTTACAGTATTTATACTTTTGTGTCTGACTCATTTTATTTAACATGTTTTCATGGGTCATTCACGTTGTAGCATACGTCAGAATTTCACCTCTTTTTAAGGCTGAGCAATATTTTATTGCTTGTGCATATCACGTTTTGTTTATCTGTTCATCTGTTGAGGGACTTTGGGGTTGTCTCTACCTTTAGGATAGTATGAATGGTGCTACCATGAATACTGATGTCAATCTCTGAGTCCTTGTTTTCAGTTATTTTGAGCATATACCTAGGAGTGAAATTTCTAGACTACATAGTAATTGTATTTTTAACGTTTTGAAGTACCACCAAACCATTTTCCACAGCAGCTGCACCATATTTCATTCTTACCACTAAGGCACCAAGGTTCCAGTTTCTCCACATCTTTGCCAACACTTGCAGTATTCCAATTATCGACAAGAGCCGTCTTAGTGGGTATACCTAGTATCTTATTGTGGGTTTAATTTGCTTTTCCTTAGTGACTAGTGATGATCATCTTTGCCTGTGCTCAGTGACCATTTGTTTAATCTTTCGGGGAGAAACATCTCTTTAAATCCATTGCCCATTTTTGAATTGGGTTCTTTGGTTTCTGTTGAGTTGTAAGGGTGTTTATATATTCTGGATAGCACAGTCTTTTTACAGAAAAATGTTTGGTTCTTTGTTTATTATTGGCTGTGCCAGGTCTTGGTTGTGCCGTGGGGGATCTTCTGTCTTCACTGCAGCTTGTAGGATCTTCAGTTGCAGCACGCAGGATCTTCAGCTGTGACTTGCATACTTAGTTGCAGCTTGTGGGAGCTAGATCCCTGACCAGGGATTGAACCTCGCCCCCTGCATTGGAAGCATGGAGTCTTAGCCTCTGGACCACCAGGGAAGTCTCAACAGTCTTAATCCAAATACCATTATTCCATGGGCCCCATACTGTGTTTTAAGTGTTTCCTTTTATTGAGAGCATTGGAATGATTCTGTTTTCTATTAAGGAATTCCCTCCTAAAGGTAACTTGTTAACTTTGCCTCTTATAAGTGGCTACATCGGTAAGCAGGGCTTATACAGCCAACAGAAAAGTTACTAGCCTTTCACCAAATGTGAAGTATCAGCTTAGGATATATGTAACTAAATGCTGTTCATTAAAAGAGCATTCATTTTTAGTTTGCCAAGTGGATTTCACAGGAGCTTTTAAACAGAAAGAAGCGTGTCTCCTCCACTTTCATTACATCTCCCACTCTCACACCCCTTCTTTTGATCACTGTTACTCTTGACCCCATGGGCTTCCCAGGTGGTGCGTGTGGTAAAGAACCCTCCTACTAATGCAGGAGACACAGGTTCAATTCCTGGGTCAGGAAGATCCCCTGGAGAAGGAAATGGCAATCCACTCCAGTATTCTTGCGTGGAGAATCCCATGGACAGAGGAGCCTGGTGGGCTATGGTCCATGGGATCGGAAAGAGTCAAACACAGCTGAGCAACTAACACAACACACTCCTCTTGACCCCAGAAAGGTGAAAGGTACCTGCTTTAGGTTAACCATAAAGCCAATGAAGCATACATTTTAGGGCCTCTTAACTTGCATTGGCCCCTTCCAAGATCTTCTATCTAACTATGCTTTGAAAATTTTTATTTCTTAAAGAAACTTTTCAGAGTTTTATAAACTTCAGGCCCACAGAATCCAGATTTCCCTCTGGGTATGTTTCTTCCATCTGAAATCAGGTCTGAATCATTGTTACACTGCCAGAAAAGCAGGCAAGGGTCTTCTGTTCGGTATGCTGAGTTATTTACGACTGGCTTTCTTTCCGTGCAGTTTCTGATCTGGGGTGCCAAGCTACCACACTTTTCTGCAGAGTTCCAGAAAAACATGAGCTCTGGGTGTTTCTCACCAGCCCCGGTATGCTCTTTTGGCTTGTGCACTGAGCTTTATCAGCACACAGCACTCGTCTGGCTCTCGGCGCTCACACGAACATGCAGGCCAGATTTTGAAAATTTGGTTTGTCACTGTTCATGCAAAATATTCGTGTCCTTTTGTACTGTGCACAGAGCCATAAATAGAATCTTGTAGTTGCACAGTGAGAGCAAAGAAGGCAATTGCCAGACTAGTACCTAACCTTTGAAAACTTCTATAAGCACAGCTTAGGCAGTTTCCTAAATATTAGGGTATCTTGTAAGAAGCACAAATGAGTCTTCTGGCCTTTATCAAAGTATGACTTCATTAAGCAAAAATAAATTTTAAAAAAAGGCTAAATAAACCTTAATATATTCATTCCTGTCCTATGGTAAGGCATTAATGACAAAAGGACTATCCATCTGTAAATTATGTTGTGTTATATTATTCTCATTTGTTCTGTGTAGTGGTAATAATTCAGACAATTGACATTTTTTCTGTGAAAAGAATATCTCACAAGATGTCATCATGGTCTCCTTCTCAAAAAAAAAAAAAAGCTCATGTTCCTTCTTCCCTGCTTTTTCTTCTCCTTGCTTCCAGAACTATTCTAATGCTGTTAGTCTGTATAGAGTAAGGTACGCGTCCACTGAAAGGTGTCCAGGATGGAGTGTCCCAGCCCCATCATTGTGAGGGAGCATCCGTGTGAAGGGTGGGGTGTACTCACAAGGCTCATGAGAACTTGAGTGGCTTTGAGGGGGCCATCAGTGCCAGGGACAGACGACAGCAGTGGGAGATTGGTTGCAATCAACTCGAGCTGATCAAATCAGTAAATATTTTAGGAATAACAAGAAATACCAACAGAGAAGGAAATTAAAATACAGAGAAAGAGAAAATTACAATTAACCTTGTGGCATTGGATTGGAATTGGAAGTATTGGTATAATAGGACATTTTTCATCATACAGAGATAGATATAGATATAGGGATGTGTCTGTGTGCACACACGCGCGTGCATGTGCACGCACAGACATGTATGCTCTAGCCCTGAGAGGACTTAGGAACAGCAGTAGCCCAATACCAAAGACTATGCGCAGCCCCGGACCTTGGTTTCCAAACACCCTTCTACCCAAAAAGGAACCAGGACTGTGGCAGGGGAAGTATGACATGAGCGTGAAACATCTTGTTGGGTCAGAAGCAAGGAAATGCTCCCAGAACGATGACCCAACAGAAGTCACAGAAACTATCTTGAAGGGGCTCCCATCAATCAGACTTAGGGCAATTTGAACATCAAAGTAAACAAGTAGCAGTATAAGGGCTACAATCCAAGGAGTCTCAAGTCAGACACGACTTAGCAACTAAGCAACAAATTATACCATAACCCATTACATTGAGAATCTATGAATCTATATGATAAAAATAAATAAATGAATAAATCAAATATTCAATAAGTGAAAGAATATTTGCCTAGTTCCTAAGTAATGCCATACAAGATACATACTAATTACAAAGGAAAAAGGACTCACTCTGTAGTGGAGGACTCATGCAGCCACTACCTTAATCAAGTGGCCGAAACAAACAGCCTAAATGGACAAACTGAATTCTTGTGGAAACCAAGAGAGTGCTGTAAAAAGAGGCCAGCATCACTTCTGTGATTTCTGGCTAAGTTTATAATGTAAATCATGAGAAAATATCAAACTCAAATTTAAGGATGCTCTGCAAGACAGACTTCCCAGGTAAGGTCAGTGGTGAAGAATCTGCCTGCCAAGCAGGAGATGTCATTTAGATTCCTGGGTCGGGAAGATCCCCTGGAGAAGGAAGTAGCAACCCACTCCAGCATTCTTGCCTGGAAAATCCCATGGACAGAGGAGCCTGGTGGGCTGCTGTCCATAGGGTTGCAGAGCAGTTGGACATGACTTAGCGACTAAACAACAACAACGAGATCTGATTCACTTTCCAAATCGTCGATGGCTTGCCATTTACATATTGTTAGCTCCTCTTTTAAGATTACTATTCTAAATCCCAAATATCAGAGATAAAATAGAAAGGGTAATGAAGTCCTTTGGCCCGCAAGAAATCCGTTCTGGGATCTGTCAAAGCAAATTTCATGATAAAATAATGGTAGAATAGACTTACTGTTGACGGTAGTGAATCAGTCACTCCATCTTTGCTCTTAACCGCTACAGCTATAAAGCTTGGTGTCCACTCAGTCAGAAAAAAAGGTATGAATACATATGTTTCCATTACATACAAACAAGTTCATTAATGTTTCAAAATGTTAGACTAGGCTGCTGTAATTTTGGAAGCACACTGCTGCCTGCCATTTTCTGATGGAGAGCGCTTGTAAGCAGGTTTATATACCGGGCCTTTCCTGGGATCTTAATGTGAGTGCATTGTTCTGGCGCTTCCTGAACAGGCCAGCAGGTGGTAGTCTAGGAGAGGAACAGGTCTCATCCTTCTCCAGCCTTGGAGGGCAGAGAGAGAACAGAAGGAATGTAGACTCAGCAATGTTCCCTCCTCTTCTCTGGAATCCCTGAGAATGGGAGTTCCCAGGTTGTTCTTGCAAAACAGGTACTTGGGCACAGAGGGTATCTCCAGGAAGGAGCTAAAAATAATTTTGTGTACATGTGTGATTATGAAGTATTCTCAAGTTCAAAAATTCTTTTTCTTTTATGGTGTCTAGAAATTCCACTGGTTTTGTATCTCTTTGCCCTGATTTCGATGACATGGCTTTGGGGAGGCCTGCACATGGCTTACAGACACTTCTGGATGTTGGTTCTGTTCGTCATTTTCAACAGCCTGCAGGTAAGCCTCACGGTTGGGTTACAGCACGCACATGTCATAGTGAACACAAGGCGTGGAGTCTCAACATAAAGGAATCAAGCATCCACACAGAGATGAATTCATATGCACAAAACATCACGCAGAGTGTTAGATCAAAAGTGGTAAAGATTGTGTTAAATTTTTTTAACACCTTAAATATTGCCGCTGCTGCTGCTGCTAAGTCACTTCAGTCGTGTCCGACTCTGTGTGACCCCATAGACGGCAGCCCACCAGGCTCCCCCGTCCCTGGGATTCTCCAGGCAAGAACACTCGAGTGGGTTGCCGTTTCCTTCTCCAATGCATGAAAGTGAAAAGTGAAAGGGAAGTCGCTCAGTCGTGTCCGACTCTTAGCGACCCCATGGACTGCAGCCTACCAGGCTCCTCCATCCGTGGGATTTTCCAGGCAAGAGTACTGGAGTGGGGTGCCATTGCCTTCTCCGTCTAACTTGTTGGTTGTACAAATAGAAAGATATAAAATCTTTACCCTCCTTCATTTTGACAACACCTAAGTAACTACAAAAACATGTTTCTTTTTCAGCAGGATTGATGTTTATAAACTTTACAGATGGCAGCTATCTAGGGCACATGCATATATTTGGACTGGGTTTGTGTCTAAAAATTAGATCAGCTGAGAGTGCAATAACAATGACGGTTAAGCAGTTCCCTATTAAGTCTGATACTTCGTGTTTTGGTTCACTGAAAATGATTGACATCCTCCAAGTCTGGCAATGCCTAGCTTAAGTTAGCTTTGTGAGCATGTTTGGATAGCATAACTAGGAATTATATAACTAACAGAAATTAAAACTGACTTTTTTGTGCTTTTGTTAAATGGAAAAAAAGTTGCAACCTGAAATTAGCAAATGGAACAAATGAACTCATTTTTTCTTTTCTTATTTTCCAAAGTAAAAAGATCTGTCTGTAGACTAAAACAGTCTCTTGAATTTATCAAGGATTTTTCTAAACAGCCCTTGTTTGGATCACCATCCTATAAAATAACCTCTGTAAAGAAAGTATTAGGATTATAGCATACAAGCGAAATATGACTCAAACCATATTTAGGTTTGCTTTTTCTGAGACAGGTTCATTAGTGAGATCATATTTAACAAGGTGGTGCCTACTCAGATCAGAATATCAATTTAGGGAGGGGAAGAATACAAAGTAGCTTAAACATTTGGAATCAGGTTGATACAAGTTGACCTATAGAAGTCTCTCAATGGAGTTATAATTGAGCACCCAGCACTCGCACAGTGATACCAGTGCTGCCATTACGAGGACGAAGATGACAGCCCTGCTCCTCTAGGATCTGATGATTCAGGGGGTAAGCAAACAATTAGCTGTAAGGGTATACTGTGGCAGGTGCCATGTAAACACGGTGTTAGGAGAGCAAAGTGGAGGACTTGTTTACTCCTGCCTGGGCTAGTGTTTGAACTGAGCCCTAGAGGTTAGCCACTCAGGTCAGAGGCCCTGTCTTGGTCACCTTTGAATCCCTGGGCCTAGCAGAACTAATACCAAGGTCTACACTGACAGCCTACTGATGTATTTTGTTTGGTGAACACACAATGGTACACAGAACAGGGGTTTAAAAAAAATTATTTTTCAATATTTGCTCAATTGTAAAATTTCATATCAAAACCTGAATGTCTGGCTTTTCTTTAATGGTAGTATTTGCATGGCAGCAAATTTTCAAGTCCCAAGTAGACGTTGCCCTCTTTAGATGAGGCGTGTGACCTCATTATACTCCATATATGTCACTCATTTTACCTGCTCCTAGTTTGTGTCACCTTTGTGTCAGTTGCTTAGTCATGTCTGACTCTTTGCAACCCCTTGGGCTGTAGCCCATGAGGCCCCTCTGTCCATGGGATTCTCCAGGCAAGAATACTGGAGTGGGTTGCCATTTCCTTCTCCAGGGGATCTTCCCAACCCAGGGATCGAACTTGGGTCTTTTGCATTGCAGGCAGATTCTTTACCATCTAAGCTATAGGGAAGTCCTGTAAGTGACAAGTAGACAGAGTTGGGTATTTCAGGCAGAGAATACAGTGTTAGATTAGGCTGCAGAATGGAAACATGGTTAGCCTTGCCTACATGTGAGGAAGGAAGGAAGGTTATGCAGCTAGAAAAGCTGTGGTGGGAGAGGAGACAGAAGGCTGGGATGTCTTAATTGCCGCGTTTCCGTGCTCAGAATGGGATGATAGACTTCAACCTTTAAGTAAAGGGAAACCGTCAAAGTTGAGTTTTTGTTTTTTTAATTTTGGGCATTTAAAAAAATTTTGGATAGGAATGACATGCTCATACCTACTCTTTAGAAGGATAGCTGGAAATGTTTAGGAGGGTGTTGGAAAGAAGAGTGCTCCAGGCAGGAAGGCTGTTGTCATGTTCCAGCCTATACTGTTCAGGAGTGCACCTGAGAATAGAAATAGGCGACAGCTTTGAGAATATTATAGCGATAAACATTGATGCAATTTGGTTTCACCATTTAAATGTAGGAGTTGGGGGCTCCCCAGGTAGTGCCAATGATAAAGAACCCACCTGCCAACAGAGGGGACGTAAGAGACCCAAGTTCGATCCTTGAGTCGGGGAGATCCCCTAGAGGAGGACATGGCAACCCACTCCAGTCTTCTTGCCTGGAGAATCCCATGGACAGAGGAGCCTGGCGGGCTACAGTCCATGGGGTCACAAAGAGTCAGACACGACTGAAGTGACTTAGCATGCACTGGCTGTTAGAGAGCCATGTCTCCTAGAGATCCTCACTCAGGTACATGGCTGGGCACTGACTCCTTTGGTCAACATGGAAATTACATCAGGAGAAAGTCCTGGGGAATATGCAGTGGAGTTGGGGAGATTTGGGAGACTTTGGTGAAACTAAATTAGTAAGCAGGCTAATGAAAGAGAATTAAGATACAGTGGTTTGGAACTTTTGGAAGAAAAGAAAGCTTCAAAAGAAGACCCCTAACTCTGTCCAGTTAGCAGAGAAGTTAAATAGGGTAAGAAGAGGGCAGTGTAGTCTAGTGCCCTGGTCCCCGAACTGGAGTGTCAGCAGAGGCACACGAAGGACTTGTTAAAACACAGGTGGTAGGCCCCACACCCAGCGTTTCTGAGACAGTAGATCAGGGTGGGCCTGAGAATCTGCATTTCTGACAGTTCTGGGGGATGCTGCTCTGGAAATCAGTTTGAGAACCACTGGTTAAAGTAAGTGTGACTGCAACTCCACAGCCTGCTATCTGGTTGACTTCAGCTGAGTCACAGGTGTTTACTCAGTTCCACTCTCTTCATCTGTGAAAAGAGAATAAAGACCATTCAAGATTACAGTGTGATTTAATTAAACAGCATAATGTGTGTAAAGCACACAGTACCTCATACATAAAGAACAGGATTTTTTTTGTTTGTCTGTGATATTCAAGACGTTTAATGGAGAAAGCAATAGCTTAGGAAGGAAGGTTGGCTGGTATAGAGGACATTTAGGGGTTTGGTTTTCTTGTGAAAAGAACTAACATAGAAGAAGGTACTGAAAACCAGAGGAAAGACTCATTGCCTTGGCAAGATCACGGACAGGGCAGGCAGAACAGAGGAGATACACGGTCTGTCTGAGGAAGGCGCAGACGGGTTTCTTTCTCTGAGGCTCAGGAAAGAAGGAAGGACAGGAGTACCTGAGAAACTATTCTGTAGCTGAAATTGTGGAAAGCTGGAGTTTGTATCCAGTGCTTTTTCTTTTCTCTGAAAGGCAAAAGGCAAAGATGTTTGTTGAGAGGAATGGGTTAAAAGCTTGAAGTAAAAATAGTAAAAGATAAGAAGCAGATTCTAGGCAGGATGTAAATAGCAAACTATGGTGAGTTGGAAGATGGTAAAGGCATGATGGTCTAGAAGTTGGTGGGATTCAGGTTGGACACCTGATTATAATTCAGCAGTTAATTACATAAATTAAGCCCTGAGATGAAAATGGTAGCCATTGTAACCTCTTGTGTAAGCCACACACACAAGGAAAAGGTTTATTAAGCTGCTGTGGAGGGTGGAGGTTTGTTAATAAAGGAGGATGGTTGAGCATTGAACTGCATTTCATGAGACGATACAAAAGGAATTTTTATTATTTCTTTCTTTGAGGAACTGAAAACAAGCTAAGTATAAGCAATAACCAAAATTATTTCAAACGCCTGTTTAATGAGCTTCCTTCCATCTCTGTGGCACCACTGAAGCCATGACTGTTTCTGTCACTGATGCCGGGTATCTGGAGCTTTGGCACGTTCCTAGTACCAGTGCTGAGTCACAGCTAAAATGAGCACCTGTGAAGAAACACTTGGAAAATATGGTTTCTCTAGGGTTTATTAAGGTTCATTTAATGTATTAACTATCTCATGTCTTCACCTTGAGCATTTCCATGGTATATGGCTTTATAGTAATAAATACATTCCATGAAAACTTAACAGTTTTTTTTTTGTTTTGTTTTGTTTTTTACTGAACTTCGTATTTTCTTATTGGCTTTTGTCAACACCTGTGACCACAGAAGTATATTATGTATCATATGGTTGGCTTTTATATTTTGCTCAGAGGTTATTACTGCCTCACTTTTTAATCCAGTTTATTATGTCAGTTTATCCAGTTTATTATATTCAGGTGTTCTGAAACTGACAGATGGAGGTATATTTCTATACTATTCTGATTTTTGATATATATTATTGGATACAATTTTTAAAAGAAAACCTGATTACTTGAAGTATCATCAGAAATTTCTCAATCACTTTCTCAAGATTCCGGGTTGAACTTCCAAACTTCTGTTTGGGCATTTTAAGAAAATGTATATGAAATACTTTCTAAAGAGTGATGGATGCCAAGGCAAAAGTGATATGAAAAAAAGTTATTCTAAATATGTCAACTGTTATTTTTATTGTTTTTCCTTGAACTCTAAGACATTTTTCCCCCAAGAGCTTAACTTTAATTCATTTTTAAATTTTATATGTGTGTGTTATTTACATCTTCTTGATTAAAAAAAAATTTTTTTAACTGTTGAGTATCAAGAGTGAGCAGAACATAGAGAATGAAGGGGAAGATGTCCCCTAAGTTTATTCCCTAGGATTTTTTTCTAATTCTAGGAGTTGCTTGCTGGCATGTCAGAATGTTTATGGTATCTGTTTTTTTCCCACTTCCCTGTGATGTGCTTGATTTGTGAATGTGAGGTGAACACATCCTGATTTTCAGGGAATAAAACAGGGAATACACTATGAAAGACTTAAATTACCCTCACCCTAGGTCACTGATTATCCGAAAACCAGTCATAGGGTGACAGGTCCTCTGGCCATGCCTGGGTCATGAGCAGATGCTAACGGTGGGAAGATGTGTTGCTCACAAAAACCGCATGAAATGGAATTCCCACCAGAAGAAGAGAGTCTTTTACCAATAGAATGGTAACAGGGCTAGGCAGACCAAAGTAACGCATGGCCACTAAGCATATGTCTGTATTTTCTTGTTCACTGATGTAAGTTCGGACAAGGCCAAGTACAGCTGCTGTCAGACTATTAGAAAACTTAATCAGCATGACGCTGGTATATTACGAATATCCTTAGGATCCATTGTAAACCAAATGTGTCTACATTGTCCACAGAAAATCATAAAGGCCTGTGTTTAATATTTTTCTTAATTCTCTTATCCATTAATGTGATAAATTTCTATTTTTAAAAGCTAAAAGTTGAGCTCATGACTTCTTTTTATATAATTATATTTATTTTTAGTTGATTGATGATTGCTTTACAATATTGGTATGCTTTCTGTCATACATCAACTTGAATTAGCCACAGGTAGACATATGTCCCCACCCTCTTGAACCTCCCTGCCCCCTCCCACCCTTTTCCACACCTCTAGGTTGTTCCGGAAGCCCAGTTTGAGCTCCCTGAGTCGTCCAGCAAATTCCCGTTGGCTGGTTTACATATGTTAGTGTATGTGCTTCGTGCTGCTCTCTCCAGATAGCTCACCCTCTCCTTCCTCTCCCCAGCCTTGTCCTTCCGTCTGTTCTCTATGTCTGCGTCTCCAGTGCTGCCCTGCAAATAGGTTCATCAGTACCATCTTTCTAGATTCCATATATATGTGTTACTATATGATATTTCTCTTTCTCTTTCTGACTTACTTCACTCTGTATAATATGCTCTAGGTTCATCCACCTTGGCTTCCCTGGTGGCTTAGAGGTTAAAGCGTCTGCCTCCAGTGTGGGAGACCCAGGTTTGATCCCTGGGTAGGGAAGAACCCCTGGAGAAGGAAATGGCAACCCACTCCAGTATTCTTGCCTGGAGAATCCCATGGACAGAGGAGCCTGGTAGGCT
>SJYA01001035.1:186164-219940 GCA_006410615.1 Neotragus moschatus | reverse complement strand
GCTGGTGCACTGGGATGACCCAGAGAGATGATATGGGGTGGGTGGTGGGAGGGGGGTTCAGGGTTGGGAACTCATGTACTCCTGTGGTGGATTCATGTCAATGTATGGCAAAACCAATACAGTATTGTAAAGTAAAAAAATAAAGGATGTTTACAGAGATGTCTCTCTTTACACTGTTCATCCCAAGTGTGAAAGTTAGGTGTCTCTGAGTCTGTGAGGAATCTGCTTCTTTTTAATTTTCTTATAATAATATGTATTAGTAAAAAATTTGTTCATAATAATTTTCCTATCAATAATCATTTTCTATTTCCCAGGACCTTTTTAGAAATATTCATGCTTGAAACAAATTTTAGAAAAGGAGTCATCTCTTTAGGTGCTTTTCAGTATCACATTCCTATGAGATACTCCTAGAAGCTTAACTTTGTCATAGCATTTGGCTTTACTTTTATTCAGACAACCTCATTCATCGTATTTTAAGGTTTCTTTCTTCCAAAGAAGCCAAGTTAGTAGGCATTGTAGGGAAAAATTCTGCAAAAGTTTTTCACATCTACTTGAATTTTGTCCGTTTGCAAATTTGTTTGCTTCCAAACTGAGAGTCACTTGGACTCCAAGGAGATCAAACCAGTCATTCCTGAAGGAAATCAATCCTGAATATTCATTGGAAGGACTGATGCTGAAGCTCCAATACTTTGGCCACCTGATGCAAAGAGCCGACTCATTGGAAAAGAACCTGATGCTGGGAAAGATTGAAGGTAGCAGGAGAAGAGGCCACCAGAGGATGAGATGGTTAGATAGCAGCACCAACTCAATGGACATGAGTTTGAGCAAGCTCTGGGAGATCATGAAGTTCAGGGAAGCCTGGCATGTTGCAGTCCATGGGGTCACAAAGTGTCGACTTAGTGACTGAACAACAACAACAAAATTCGTCTCAATATTTTAAGGAAATATCCAAATATATACGTTTTGTTTCTAAATACATACTGGTTTCAGATAAAATGTTTGACATCTCTCATCAGTGCCGATATGACCTTATATGTGTACATTCTTCATATGGAATAATACTCTATAAGCAAGCAAAGAGTGCCAGGTTCCTATTGACTATAGTAGCTGACCACAGAGTCTATGCTAGAACCCCTTTTCCATTCTGTTGTATACCCATGAAATCCACCTCAAAGTTAAATTATCAGAAAAATGCTAGACCAGAATAACATAGATGTGAACTCCCAATGTGAGAGTTGTCTTAAAAAATGGGTACCTTTGAATCATTGCTTCATTTTCTGTACTTGCCGTGTTTATCACCCCAATTCTTGTAGCCTTAATAAGATGTACTTGTAAAATCTTATTTCATCTTCTTCTATGCTTCAGTATGTTATTTATGTATAAATGATCAAAGCCACAGTGTTTTGCAACTGGTAGGTTTCTTTTAGTACACTATAATTGAATACTTTCGTCTTTGGACGGAGTCCACAGTGTTTTGTTTTTTTTTTTTTTATGCCTCTAAACCATATAAATCAAAAGTTTTATTAGGAAAAGTAGAGTCAGAGAAACAGAAAGGCCATCTCTACCAAAACAAAACCACATTTTGCTAGTCCTTGATACGTAATTTCATCACGTGCTCTTCTCTGTCAAGCCTGAAACATACATTTTTAATGCAGAAGTGAATAGAAACCAAATATAAAATCGGTTTGAAGTCTGGCTTTGTTTGAATCACCAAATGGCTGCTTTAATCACTGTGAATTTACAAAGTCCTATGCAACCCCGACCCTGACGCTCGGTGGCCCTGTTCTTTCCTCCTGCCCCACTTTCCTGGCCTGGGGGGAAGGGCTGGTTCTGCTGTGCTGGAGATTCAGCTGTGTCCCCGCGCTGCCTGCCCCTGTGACTGTTCCGAGTGTTCTCCATGGCTGCCACTCTAACCCCCACACGTCTGGAGGGGTCATGCTAGCTTGGGCTTCCTTTCACTCATTGCTCTTCTTCTGCAGACCTCTCCCTCTCATTCTGTACATCCAGAATTTTGACAGATTCCGCCCTTCTCTCTACTGTACCCACACTATTTACAATTCTCTTCTGATTTAAAAGGGCAATCGCTTGCCGTTTTGTTTTCTGCTTCTCTGAGTTATTATCTCCTATCAATTATGGTGCCTTTTTTTTTTGCTCCTTTCCCTGTGACAGCTTGGGCACCAAAAGTAGATTTCTCGTTCTACCAGTATCTCATTGACTTTAGTAAATCTTGAGTCAACTACTTCACCTCATGGATGAAGAAGCCAAGGCTGGAGGGGTTGACTTGCAAAATCGCTAAACTTTCTTTCTAAAATTTCTAGTTTTCCTCTTTATTTTCACTCGGGGCCAAAATAGTCTTTGAAGAGCACCATCATAGAAAGAAATCAATTGCAAATGTATGACTATATAGCCCAAATACAAATAGATATGTATTGCTTGTACTTATGGGTCGTGATGACCCACGAGAAGAGCTTTGAACTAAGAATGAGGAAGCACAGATATGTGAGTAACTAATTGTATGACACCGATCAAGTCATGAGGCTGGGATTTCTTCATCTAGAAAACAAAATCAGACAAAATCTTGCCTAGCTCTGAAACTTTATGATTCTTTTCCAAAACTTTATAAACATGAATATTGCCCTGTGTGAGGAACCAGAAAAGTTGGAGACAATTGCTTTTGCCATTTATCCTTTCTATAACTTATGTGAGTACAGGTGTTTTCTGCTATTCTTTTGTTTCAAGTTGGAAAATGGGGACCTCAGAGAGTAAGATGAGCTGTAAAGTAATAGACTAGTGAGGGCATGGTCTGGGACGTGAACCTGGATTTCCTGCAAATGGCCACTGGTCCCAGATGGCAGCCCAGTGCTCTTGTGGGCCGTCACTGTTCTTTCTTCACTCACAGGTGCCCTCTACACTCCTCCTCACTTAATCACAGATATCTCGTACATCTCCCAGAACCCTGAAGAGCAGCCACAGGACTAACAGAAGAGTATCTTTTGTATTTGAAACCCTACTTTTGCTACTCACTAAAGCCCTTTCCCCAGACAGTACATTTAAAATAGTTTGATGACTGTGTAGTAAATAGCAACTCAAGAGACAAAGATATACATAGTTAAATGCTGAACTGATGATACTGACCAGAATACTCTTATCACTTACTATGTATCATTGGGAAATGTACTTCACTTCTCTAAGTCCCAATTTCTCCCCCTCTCTCTGAAAAGTGGGGATGATAACAGTACCCACCTTGGGACTGAGTAATATGAATAATAAATATGAAGCATGACCAAGTTTGTGGAGCTGAAAGAAGCTCAGAAATATTAGTTACTATTACTGTGATGGTGATGGTTGTGATATAACCCTATTGGTGGTTACTCTTAGCAACAATAGTAATAATTAGAGAAATTCACTGAAAGGTCTAGAGAAGGCATAGATGACTTCATGAAAAATGTCGCCGATAGCTGATCTGCAAAAGATTCCAGATTTAAATGGGTTTGGAAGAGGAGAAAGTCTCTTCTAGTTCTTCGGAATGAAGAAAGGGAGGGACAGAGGCACAACGACAGGAAAGAGCATGGGCATCTTCATCTGGCTGGCACTTCTGTAGGAGAGGAAAAAGAAATAGCGTGGAGAAGGCCCTGGGGTGGGAATGGGGAGGTGACATGAGCCCAGTCTTTTCACCACATTGTTATGAGATCCTAGAACAGTTTCAAGAACTTTAAAAAGAAAAAACCTTCTAAAAAAAGTCCAGTATTTGAGGTGTTGTTAAATACCTTAACCACTGTAAATATTTCATTTGGTTCTTTTGCATTCCGTCTGTAAAGACAGATTCAAGGACAGTCACCCGGGTGTTTGTTTTGCCGGAATGCAGAACCGTCATCACGCGTGTTCTTGTTCTTCCCACTGTCACTGACTCGGAGTGTGCTCTGAACAGTGTGAAAGGAATTTACTATAAACAAAGAATGCATCGTAAATGCATCAAATAAAATTGTGACCCAGAGTGTAAGCTTGAGAGCAGGGGCTGTGATTTATGAGTCCTCCATGCATCTGATGATCACAGCCCCTGCTACAGTGCTGAGAACTTGCTGAATGGAATCCAGAAAGCCCTCGCAGTGTTGGACACTGCACAAAGGGACCCTGTGGTGAAAGGCCTCTGTCACATCCATAAGGCAGAGAATGGTCACCTGGACCCTGATGGAGGGGTTCCCTGGAACCTGACGCTGTTTGTATCCGTCTGAGACCCCTGGCCGTCCTTTTTTTCCCTCTTCCTAGCTCTGTCTCTGTTCCATCAGCTGGAATCTGTTATCGTTTTTCTTTCCCGCTCAACATCTGTTGTCAATTGCACCCTGTTGTTTTTTTGCCTATCTTGCTAATTCTCACGCCTTCAGGGTTCCGTCAGTAGTCCTCAAGATAACTGTGTGCAAGCCTGCTGCTCGCAGGGACCCCCCTCTGCCTGGAGAAATCCACCTGGCTGTGGCCCACAGGGTGTTTTTTTGGTTTGTTTTAGGAGACACGGTGAATTTCCCAGTTCAGAAAGGGTAAAATGAAAGACGAAAACCTCCAGGTCTGTGCGATTTTCAGAAAGCCAGGGCGCATTCCTAGGAGCAGTTCATAAAGGCAGGTGCTGTGAGGAATCTGAGGCAGGAACCGGATTCCTGAAGCCAGCCAAGAATTGATAGCTTATGTTTTTAGAGCTGCGTGAAAGAGAAATGTAGCTGCCCCACTGCTGTGCAGTCAGCGGCGTCTCGCAGCTGCGGGCCCTGAAGCACTTTCTGTGCCACCAGCTTTTCACCTAGCCCTGCAGTGGGTCGCATGCTGCGTGTCATTGTACATGCGGACTGGGTTCAAGAAGCCAGCCTCTGCTGTTTTCTAAGGCAGAGAGCTGGCAAGTGTCCTGAATACAGTCTCAGTGTAATCTCCGTAGTTTCAGGTCGAAGCAAAGAAAATATTTGAGTTGCTCTGAGCTTGACTTCAGACATCACGCCTTATGTTGATCAACTTTACATTCTAATTTGGGGCCCACGTGAAGGCATAAAACCACACACACACACACACACACACCCCTAGGAACTCTCTCCCTTGGCGTGACGTTACAACTTTTTAGGGACAAATAGTTGGCTCAATTATGAGTTATCTCTCTTCCTCACCAAGTTCTCTCCCTACTCAAGCAATTGGATTCAGAGACAGAAGGCCATCAGCGAGTGGTGGTATCTGGGCCTTTCTTGAAACTTCTGCCCCTTTGGCAAAGGAAGATGATTCTTACTAGTAAGTGTTCATGCTATTTCAGGGCAGCTCTGGAGGCAGGAAAAAACGGAGATGGAAAATGGTTAGAGGAGGTATCAGGCAAATTGCCAGGTATCTACTGACAGCCACCTAGTGCTTCTACCAGGCTCTCTTCTCAATACTTGGGGTGCCCTCACCAGCAGCTGCAGATTCCCCCCGAGTGCCAGGGGCTACAAGCACAGGCTGTTGGTCAGGAGGCCCTTGGCTGAAGGGGCAGCAGCTGCATGGCTCCAGTTCAGCGTTTGCTAGACGGGAAGCAGAGCCGGTGTCAGCCAGGTCTTCTGATTTTTCTAGAGAAGCCTGAAACCAGATTTTTATGTGAAAGCTCCTGATGTGTTAATGTTGGCAACCATTAAAAGAGAGCTTTTAAATAGTGCACAGGCCAATCACAGCCTGTTGGCGGGCAGTGTTCAAGCTGCCAGTGTGGGCACCCCCTGCCCCCAGCTTACCTAGCAGGTGGGCCCTCCCTGAAGGGGTTCTTCTGTCATCGTACATGTGGACTGGGTGCAAGAAACTCTTTTCCGGCTTTGCTGTCACTGACACTTTCTTTTTTTTTTTTTTAATACCAAACATTAAAAAAAAATCAGCCGTTTTAAGAGTTCTTGGACCCCTTTTCTGAACATAGTCTGGAACGAACCCCAACTTCCAGGGTGGCCGCCAGGATGAGCCATCCCCTCAAGTGACCTCCAGTCCACAGCGCGTCCAAGAGGGGAGAAGGGGAGAGGCTGGCCCTTCGGGATGTTCTGGATGACTCCAAAATGGGCTTTAGCCTTGCTCGGATAGACAGCCTGAGAGCAGGAGGAGATCCAGTTAGCCATGCTCAATGGGGGAGAGCACGTGCCTGGCAAGTCAGGTCAGAACCTCCTCGGCTGCGCGTGGCAACCTGCGTGCAGTATGTCTATGCAGAAGCGAACGAAACGCTCCCAGAGACAGAAGGGAGAAAGCAGTCAGCAGATGGGGAGCGTGGAGAATGGTCCTTATCCCTGTTCCCCAACTGGAACTAAAAACAAGCCATGAAAAATCAAAAGTTCAGTCCCCGTGGGAAATGCTCTGGGCACCTTCTCTCCGAGCTCCTTGAGTATGCCCATCCATTCTCCAGGCTCTTGGAAATTTTCACCAAAGATAGAAGCAGTGCCAGTTGGTCCTGTGGCTGGGATGGAGACAAGAGACGATTTTTGTTCCATGTGGAGGAATAGGGCCTGTGAGCAGACGACATGCAGAAAGGCAAAAGACATGTCAGCACCCCCCACCCCCCGCCCCTGGGGTTCACGGTTGTATTTCTTCTTTATGGCGTGTGAGTTGGGCAAGCAATCTGATTAACCGAGTCAGGACCTGCAGTTTCAGCTTTATGGAGTTGCACTGCAAAAAATGCAGCTCAGCGTTTGAGACAATGTCATCTGTATCTTGTGTTTTTAATTTTTTTTAATTGATTTCCCCCCCAGAGAGGCAAGGATGACATCAGCCAAACATGTGAGACAGGCTCATCTAATTCAAATTGCGTTTATTTACTTGTTATTTGAAAAAGAATATGAAGCATGCTTGTGAGACATTTGTGTCTGGAAAGAGTTGAGCAACTCCAAAGCTGTAGCGTGCGGCCATTGGTTAGAAATTGCTAAATTATGTTGCTTTATTTTCCACGAAATGTCAAATGTTGTTCTTTTGCTTCCATAAAGGTCAGTATGGCTGAAAGAGCGGGGAAAGAATGAAACTTGGACCATTCACTTGTTATTGAACTTCAGAAGTGTTTTATTTACCAGTAAAATTAAATCAAGAAATGTTTTCCTGGCTCTGAAACAAGAGAGACTAGATTGCAATAAAGTTAATGACTTTGTGTGACTTTCCTCCTCTTCCTGGGCCTTTCAGTGAAAAAGCAAGGAGAAAACTGGTTTGACAGGGAAAGTTGCTGATGATTGCTCTATGTTGCACATATACGTGGAATATATATCATGTTGCATAGGTCAGGTGTCTTAATTGTTCCCTTATGTTTTTCTACGCTTTGATGTTCCCGAACAGAATATAGTTGTGGAAATAAAATTCTCTTTACTGAAATATTTCATAGGCGTTTTCCAAATGCTAACCAGGGCCTTGCTCCTCAAGCAGAAAAGCCGTCTCCTGTTTATAACTGATGATATACAACTGGGCATACGCACACAGGGCCAGAAAGAGAGAAAGCACTGTTTGTTCCAGGTTAGTTCCAAAGAACTATTGTTATTTATTAGCACTGTTTGATCTGGTCATGGTGCATTACCACCTCATACCTCTTTTTGGAAAAAGAAAAACAGTGAAAATAATAAAATAGCATTATTTAACAGTGGGAAACCATGAATTTCCAGTGAGTTACCTCTTCTAATCTTATTCTGAAAGTAGTCTGGCAAAATCCAGGTGAGGAAACCATCAGTGACAGAACACCTACTAGTAACATTTTCAAGACTGTTGTTGCTGTTCAGCTGCTAAGTCATGTCCAACTCTTTGCGACCCCAGGGACTGCAGCATGCCAGGCTTGCCTGTCCTTCACTATCTCCAGGAGTTTGCTCAAACTCATGTCCATTGAGCCAGTGATGCCATCCAACCATCTCGTCCTCTGTCACCCCCTGCTCTTGCCNTCAGCTGCTAAGTCATGTCCAACTCTTTGCGACCCCAGGGACTGCAGCATGCCAGGCTTGCCTGTCCTTCACTATCTCCAGGAGTTTGCTCAAACTCATGTCCATTGAGCCAGTGATGCCATCCAACCATCTCGTCCTCTGTCACCCCCTGCTCTTGCCCTCAGTCTTTCTCAGCATCAGGGTCTTTTCCAGTGAGTCAGTTCTTCGCATCAGGTGGCCGAAGTATTGCAGCTTCAGCTTTAGCATCAGTCCTTCCAATGAATGTTCAGAGTTGATTTCCTTTAGGATTGACTGGTTTAATCTCCTTGCAGTCCAAGGGTCTCTTAAAAGCCTTCTCCAGCACCACAATTTGAAGGCATCAATTCTTCAGCACTCAGCTTTCTTTATGGTCCAACTCTTACATCCATGAAGACAACACATAACTACAGGAAAACTGATAACTTTGAGTATACAGACCTTTGTTGGCAAAGTGATGTCTCCGCTTTTTAATATGCTGTCTTGGTTTGTCACAGCTTTCCTTAGGGAACAAGCATCTTTCAATTTTGTGGCTGTAGTCACCAACTGCAGTGATTTTGGAGCCCAAGAAAATAAAATCTGTCACCTCTTCCACTTTTTCTCCTATTTTCCACAAAGTGATGGGACCAGATGATGATCTGAGTTTTTTGAATGTTGAATTTTAAGCCACCTTTTTCAATCTCCTCTTTCACCCTCATCAAGAGGCTCTTTAGTTTCTCTTCACTTTATGCCATTAGAATGGTATCATGTGCGTATCTGAGGTTATTGATATTTCTCCCAGAAATCTTGGTTCCAGCTTGTATGTAAAAGTGTGTCTTTAGTAACTCCCCACTCAGCTTCCTATGCCTTTTTCCTTCTCTTGCCTCTCTTATCCCACCCCTTAATTGTGCTTTGTTTTTCAGTGGGGCTCAGTGTCATCTGTGGGGTCACACGGAGTCCGACACGACTGAAGTGACTTAGCAGCAGCAGTGTCACTTAATCCCGCATGACAGTCTCAAGGTGCTAGTCTCAGCTGTGCCTCTTGCCAGGATATTGAAATCTTAAAAAGGGACCATCCAGACCTCCTTCCATTTCTCCTACTCCTGGAGAGAAAGTGAATATAGTAAAACCCCTTCGCTTCCGTTATCCACCTTCCAGGGTATGCAAATAGCAAGCACGAGCTCTTCACCACACTTCTTGGGTTCTAATCCTGGCTTGCCATTTGCTAGTTCTGTGATTTAAGACGAGTTACTTAACGTACTACCAAGCTCCCCAAGTAGCTCAGTAGTAAAGAATCCGCCTGCCAATGCAGGAGCCACAGGAGACATGGGTTAGATCCCTGGGTTGGGAAGATCCCCTGAAGGAGGAAACGGCAACCCCAGTATTCTTGCCTGGGGAATCCCATGGACACGAGGAGCCTGGCAGACTCCAGTTTGTGGGGTCGCAGAGGTGGATACAGCTGAAGCAACTGAGCACTTAACATACCCCTGTGCCTCAGTTTCCTCATCTGTCAAGTGAACATGATAAGGATACAGACCTCACAGTGCTGCTGTGAGGATTGCATGAGGCAATATATATGTAAAGCATTTCAGAGTGGTAGTACATAGTAAGCATTCAGTAAATACTCATCTTTTGTTATTGCTGTTATCCACTCCCATCTTACAAATTTTTTTTCATCTGTGAATTGGTCTGCAATTGCTTCTCTGTTCCTGAGCTCTGAACTTTCTATAGTTAGCACTAGAAGATGCTTAATGTTAATTGACTGATTAATTAATTTACTCTGTTTCAGGAACTATTATATATACTTAAGATAAACCAATGAACAGAACAGACCAAAAGGCCTGCCCTTGAGAAACTTGCTTTTGGGTGAAAATGCAAGAAAAGAAAAGAAATGCAAAAAGAAAATCTTCCTCCTTCAGGGGAGTTCCCCAGCCCAGGGATCTAACCCGTGTCTCCTGCGGCTCCTACATTGGGTGTTGGGGGGTGGGGGGGATATATATTACAAATAAACATAGTAAGGAAATAATGTAGCATATTAGAAGGTGATAAATGGAAGTTCAGGAGAATGAGGGGCAAGTCAGTGGGCTGCAGTTTTAAATAAGTGGTCATGGAAGCTTATTGAGAAGACAAGTGATGACTACATCTAAAAGTTAACAAAGGAAGGTCCAGCTTCATTTGCTTTTACTTCCTTGTCTATTTATTTTTAAAAAATTTAAAAGTAGAAGATTTTAGCTGTATTTTTTGAGTAGCCATCAGTGAGTTCCATTATATTATCAGCATTGCAAACTGAATGTCTCTTAGACTAGCTCTTTTGATATATTTTTTTGGCCTTTATTCTGAATTTTCCCATCACATTTATTTTCCGGTGCATTTATTTTGAGTTCATCCATCCGAAAGCGCCACAAAATTAATTTTTAAAGATGTGTGTCTTGCTTTTCTTTCCCAGGTAAGTGGGGTTCATATTAGGTTCACAGTGTAAAGTTTCAATTTCACTTTAAGCCAGTCTAGTACTTCTGCATCAAAAGAAAGTTTAAATTTGTTTGCTTCACATCACTTACCAAGGTAGGTGCACTGTGAGCCAAACTAGGACAAAAATAACTAGATCTGGCGATTGAAGAAGTTCCAGGGGTGACTTTACCGTGGCTGTTTAGGAAACGTTTTCTCCTCTAGTGCAGACGCCTGAAGGAGAAGGCAATGGCACCCCATTCCAGTACTCTTGCCTGGAAAATCCCATGGACAGAGGAGCCTGGTGGGCTGCCGACCGTGGGATCGCACAGAGTTGGACACGACTGAAGCAACTTAGCAGCAGCAGATGCCTGAGGTTAACTTAAGGATAGAAAGATGACAGAGGAACAAAAGCAAAATGGGGTTTTCCTCCAAAAAAAAAAATCTGTTCATTACACACTTCAGCATTCCTGACATTCAGTGAGGAAGAAAAATTTAGATGGACTGGCTTTAGTTCAAGGGACGTACACAAAAAATTTTGACTCCAAAGTTTTCCATATAACTCTCTTATATTTGAGTTTGTGTGAGTTTGGATAAATGAACTTCAAAAGGGATATTTTCATTGTTTTATATTAAAAGTAACTTTCCCTTCAAATGAGAAGTTTGCAAGTGTCTGCAACTGGGACAGTCCCTCAGAGATGTGGAGTTTCAGCCTCTTTGTTGTGGGCAGTGCAGACCTCAGAGTGAACAAGACTTTGTAGAGAAAACCAACAGAGTAGAGGAAGGAGCGTCACAACACTGCTTTTCTCTGTACTTCCTGTTCAGGTGTTGACTCTCAAGACACGCCTCCCCTGAATCTATCTATGGGAGGAGAGAGGAGCGACCCTTGATGCTCCCTGAGTGTGTTACTTCCCAGTCATTTTCACCTATGGGCTGCTGACATGATATGTAAACACTGGCCTTTAAAAGTGCCTATCATTCGCTCTGAGTAGGTCCTGTTGTATAACACTGTTGGCCCCCACAGAGGGCTTTACCATGCTCTCTGCATGGATCAGGAGTGTAGTTAGAAGATACAGTGGAAGCTCTAATTTTGCAGCATCACAACGCAGCATTAGGAGATGGGGAATCCTGAACGCACTGAAAATCCCCAAAGTCCAGAGAGAGTCAGGCAATACTACTCTTTTTCAAAAAAGTTTTTTAAAAACTTCTTATTTTGTGTTGGTGTATAGCCAATTTACAATGTTGTGGTAGTTTCAGGTGAACAGGAAGGGGCTCAGCCATGCATATAAATGTATCCATTCTCCCGCCAACTCCGCTCCCATCCAGGCTGCCACGTAACAGTGAGCAGAGTTCCACGCCAAGCAACACTAGTCTTGATGAATTACAGCGAAGAGTTGGGGATTTGGAATCAGGCCCAAGTTTGAATTCCAGGTTCAATGCCATCCCAAAGTCCCAGTAAATGAAATAGTGCACATAAAGTGCTTAGCCCAGCATTTGGCACATAAGTGGACACTCAATAAAGGGTAGTTTTACTATTTAAAAAAAAGAGAGAGAGAGGAAGAGANGGTGGAAGAGACGCAAGAGCAAGTTATGGGAAGGGGGAGAAGGTCCACCCCTCCTCCAGGTCCATCACTCTCCTTGAGTCTCAGTGTGTTCGCCAACCTGGAAAGTCTCCCAGCCAGGTCCTTTTGGGTTTTTATGGAAACTTCACTACATAGGCGTGGTTGTTGAAATCACTGGTCATTAGCAATTGATTCAACCACCAGCTTCTCTCCCCTCCCTGGAGGTCAGGAGGTGGGACCAAAAGTGGCGCCACTGTTATCTCACCCCCATCCTGGTGCTTTCCAAAGGTCACCTCATTTACCTAACCACAAACACCTTTACTATTATTCCTTTCCTCACTAAACAAATCTCCAAGAGTTTTAAGAACTCTGTGCCAGAATAGGAGTGAAGACCGAATATGTATTTCTTAATATAAATCACAATATCATAGGCAATAACTCTGCTTGCAGCACCAGGAAGGTCCTTGCTCCATTCCTTGAAATGTAGCTGCCACTTTTTTAAAAACAAAAGATAAATGCTCAGGAAGCCACTGCTTCAGCCTTCTATATTGAAGATTTAATAAAGTGGAAAAGACCACCAGTAGCTGTTCCCTTCCTGTGAATTCTATCATCACTTGCTATGATTGGATTCACTAGTATTTCACATCTGTGCAAAAATTATGTAGGAACGAGGAAATAATATGTACCCTACGGAGATATGTGTCTAAAATTCCTGAGGGGGGAGGAATAGGCAAGCATAAAGTAATCTGTTTCACCCCATGTAATGTACGACGAATGGTATGATGTTTCTTGGGGTCCAGATTTTGTTATTATTGACAAATGAAACAAAAGATCTCAGTCATCCTTTTGCCATGTGATAGAATACATAAATTCACTATTTTTCACCAATAACATGTAAGTAAATATTTCTAGATTATTTTTATTAACTGTGCAAACATTTCCTTATACAAACTGAGAGTTTTCTCTAATATTTTTTAGATTTTTTTTTTTTTTTTTTTGGAGAATATGAGGTTTCATTTCTTTGTCTTGTAAATCACACATTTTCATTTGTTTATAAGATTTTTTTTTGGCCATGCCAAAGGCTGATCTTAGTTCCCCAACCGGGGATTGAACGTGGGCCCGCTGCAGTGAAATCTCTGAGTCCTAACCACTGGACCTCCAGGGAATTCCCCACATATTCATCTGTTCTGAAAATTACAGGCTAGCTTAGAATAATGTTGTAAAATATGCCTTCTCTTACAAGGGTGGTAAAATTTAAAGTCAAGGTACAGACTGGCAGAGTAAAAGGACATGCATTCACCTCCTTTGGTGAGAACACCAAAACTGCAAGTAGTTGTTGAACAGCCACCAACAGGAGGATGCTGGAACCCACCAAAGAAAGACACCCCACATCCAAAGACAAAGGAAAAGCCGCAACGAGACAGTAGGAGGGACGCGATCATGATAAAATTAAATCCCATAAACTGCCAGATAGGCAGCCCACAAACTGGGAAACAGATAATACAAAAGTTCTCCCACTGTTGTGAAGATTCTGAGTCCCATGTCAGGCTTCCCAGCCTGGGAATCCAGCAAAAGGACTAGGAATCCCCAGGGAATCTGACTTTGAAGACCAGCGAGATCTGATTACAGGACTTTCACAGGATTGGGAGTAACAGAGACTCGGCAGGCACAAACAAAATCTTGCACGCACCAGGACCCAGGGGCAAGGAGCAGTGACCCCACGGGAGACTGAACAAGACCTACTTGCTGGTGCTGGAGGGTCTCCTATGACAGCCTAGATCAGCAGTGGCTCACTATAGAGACGGGGACACTAGCAGCAGAAGTCCTGGAGGTGCCCACCTTGGTGTGAGCCCTCTTGGAGGTCACCATGAGCCCTACCATAGAGCCTATAGACTCCAGGGCTGGGTTGCCTCAGGCCAAACAATTAACAGGGAAGGAGCACAGCCTCACCCATCAGCCAACAATTGAGTTAAAGTTTTACTGAGCCTGGCCCTGCCCACCAGCACAAGACCCAGTTTTTTCCCACCACCAATCCCTCCCATCAGCAAGCTTAAACAAGCCTCATCTACCAGAGGGCAGACAGAAGAAGCAAGAAGAACTAAAATCCTGTAGGCAGGATGAAAACTGCATCAGAGAAAGTTAATCAAGATGAAAAGGCAGAGGGCTATGTCCCAGATGAAGGGACAAGATAAAACCTCAGAAAAACAGCTAAATGAAGTGGAGGTAGGCAGAAGAAAAAGAATTCAAAATAACGATAGTGAAGATGACCTGGGATCTCAGAAAAAGAATGGAGAAGAGGCAAGAAATGTTCACCAAAGACCTAGAAGAACTAAAGAACGAAGAAACAGACGGACAGTGCACTAGAAGGAATGAAGAGCAGAGTAACTGAGGCAGAAGAACAGATGAGTAACCTGGAAGACAGGATGGTGGGACTCATTGCTGCGAAACGGAAGACAAAGACAGCCTAAGAGACCCCTGGGACAACATGAAACGCACCAACACTCACATTGTAGGGGTCCCAGAAGGAGAAGAGAGAAAGGAACCGAGAAAATATTTGAAGAAATAATAGCTTAAAACTTCCTTTACATGGAAAAGGAAATAGTCAACCAAATCCAGGAAGTACATAGTCCCAGGCAGGATAAACCCAAGGAGGGATACACCAAGACACATAGTAATCAAACTGACAAAAATTAATGACAAAGATAAAACATTGAAAGCAACAAGGGAAAAATGACAAATAACATACAAGGGACCTCTCATCAGGCTACCAGCTGATTTTTCAATAGAAGCTCTGCAAGCCAGAAGGGAATGGCATGATATATTTAAAGTGATGAAAGGGAAGAATCTACAACCAAGAATACTCTACCCAGAAAGACTCTCATTCTGATTTGATGGCAAAATTAAAGTCAAGGTAGAAACTACTTTCTGCATTGAAAGATTGGCAAACGTACAAAATTTGGTGTTTGGAGTTTATTTCTTAATTTTAGCAAATTTTCTTCTTAGACATAGCTGTTGCTTCATATACTTAAAACGTTTTAAACCAATAGGATAGTAAAAATGTATCATGCTTTCACATATACACCCAAGGGCTTTAAACATGTATACAGAGGGTTCAGTTTTTGTTGCAACTTAATATCCTATAAAAATTTGTGATTACATTCCCTCCTGCCCTTACTTACTTGGGATCTGAGTCACAGGAACAGCTGCCAAAGAGAGCACTCCAGTTTGTCTTCTAGAATTTCTGGTAAGGTGTATTTTAAAAAATGGCACAGATGGTACAGCTATACTCATTTCTTAGTTAAGAATAAGCTCTTAAGAGATCAGTGCTGTTCATAGTGGGATCCTGATTCTTTTTGCCCTTATTTTTCAAGGCCCCAGATGATACAGATTTGGGGAAAACTTTATATATTCCTTCATCCACTCAACAAATATTTATGAAGAACTTGGTCTTCACAGGGCGCTGTGCTGGGCTTATGGCAGGGAAAAAATCCAGTTGTCTTGATTTTGAGAAGTTGACCATCTGCGGTGTGATGTAGGACACCAGCTAGAAAACTGGCCGTGAGCATAGAGCATAATAAACGCTATAAAAGGGGGGAGTCTAGGGCACAGGGACAGGGTGTTGGGCTACCGAACCCAGGATGAAGCGGAAGGGTAGCTGCAGAAACATCTCAGTGCCCTGGAGGAAACTTATACTTAAAGAGAAGGGCCAGCCAGCCCAGGGGAGGAGGAACAGCAAGTCCACAGGGCAAACCTGAGAAAAAGCAGGGCTCATTTGGAGGAACTGAAAGTGCCTGGTGGTTCATTTTGCCTGGAGGGTGGAGTTTGAGGCAGAGAGTGGTGACGTTCAGGACCAAACCACGAAAGGCTTTATTAGCCAAGAAACAAGTTGTATTCTCTCTTCTGAAGGTACTGGGAACCACTAAAGCAGTGACCCCTCCCTTTTGTGAAATGACTCAGTGCAGAATAAACCGTATCAGTTAAAAAAAAAAAAAAAAAACAAATGCTCAGGTCTTAAGAAAAATGGTTAAGACTTGTGTTTGTAATCACACTAAGGCAGAACAGCACCTTGGTTTGTGTTCTTTACCAGTTCTGGGAAAGAAGTGGTTCTTAGCCATGGTAAATATTCAACCACCAAGATCCTGCTTGGCTTCACAGTGTTACATTATTTCTCGGAACACGACTTTGTGGCAGGCTACCTCAACTGGTAGGAATGTGCTGTGCAAAGAAAGAAGCCAACCAGGTTAAGGATGAGACTAGCTTTCTGCAAACCCTTTTAGCATAAAAACAGTATCTCCTTATAATTATGAACCAGGTTTACAGTTTGCAAAAGCACCTTGCATTTGTTTTATCAGAGCCTTGTAATCCATTGAGGTGACAGGTATTGCTTCCCATTTTATAGATGAAGCAACTGGGATGCATATAAATATAGCTCAATAGAACAGTATTTAGCAAGTAGCAAAGCACTTTATCATACTAACTATACTAATTAGTATGTACTTATTATGCTAATACTACCAGTTACATATTCAATTCCAAGATATATGACTGTAAATTTCATTCTCTACAAGAGAATGGTTATAGCCAGTCAAGAAAATTAATTTTAGGGATAGAATGAAATCCTTATTTAGATCTTTTTGTTAAATTATCAATCTTAAGAACTGAGCAGTTCCTAAAAGAACAATAGATAATAAATAGTGTTCTTCAGCTCAGTCGCTCAGTCGTGTCCGACTCTGTGTCCCCATGGACTGCAGCACACCAGGCTTCCCTGTCCATCACCAACTCCCAGAGTTCACTCAAACTCATGTCCATCGAGTCAATGATGCCATCCAACCATCTCATCCTCTGTCATCCTCACCTCCTTCTGCCTTCAGTCTTTCCCAGCATCAAGGTCTTTTCTAATGAGTCAGTTCTTCACATCAGGTGGCCAAAGTTTTGGAGTTTCAGCATCAGTCCTTTCAATAAATACTCAGGGCTGATTTCCTTTAGGATGGACTGGTTGGATCTCCTTGCAGTCCAAGGGACTCTCAAGAGTCTTCTGCAACACCATTGTTCAAAAGCATCAGTTTTTCAGCTTTCTTTATGGTCCAACTCTCACATCCATATATGACTACTGGAAAAGCCATAGCTTTGACTAAACAGACCTTTGTCAGCAAAGTAGTATCTCTGCTTTTTAAGTGTTCTTAGGCTCCAAATATAAAACAATATAATATCCATTTTGCTGGTTTTTATATTTGTTTTGGTCTAAGAAAAGAAATGCTCTATTTAAAGTGTTCTTCAAAAAAAAGAAAAGGAAAATAATTAATTGACGACGATATGATTATTCAAAGAGGCACCAACTAGAAAATTTATGTTACTACCAGTATAATATATATATATAATTATGTTCTGAAATTTTGACTATGGAATCAACATGTGAAATTTAATCTTTTTCTTTCCTTTGACTTTCATCACAAGAGATAATATATGCCCATATGTGAAACATACCAACTATTGCAGAGTTGAAAATTTCTGTTGTGAAAGATTTTGGGAGTGTGGACCTGCATCTTAGGAGGTACTTTAAACCACGGGATTTAATTTTATTTACATGCCTCATATTTTTCACTCTAGGGTAAGATCCTTGAAATAGATATCCCATCTTTATCTTATTTGATGACTCACAGAATTTTCCATGTACTAGAGACTCAAAAACTTTTCAAAGAATAGTATACAATCTTATTTTGTTGAAGAAAGGTAAAAATATTTGGAAGTATATCCCAATTTAGGTAAAGCCAATCACCGGACCCATCTTTCACTTCACTTATTTCCCCTTCAGGCAACGTTCTGAGATTTAGGAAACAGGGGAACTGCTGGTGGAGCTCCAAGCATTGAACCACAAGACTGGGCATGAAATGCTGGAGGAAGCTCTCAGACCTGTCTGTCCACTGCCTGCATCGAGCCTAAGTGCACTTCTTGGTGGGCATTCGGCTGCAACATATGAACTTAATGAATGAATCAGAGATGGTTAGGAGAGAATTTAAATTGCAGACCATCCTTACATAAAGAGGGCTGGTTAGAATCTGGATTTTTATTAAGATTTAAGATACGCTCAATAGCTCTTCTGATTCAGTCAGGATTTATTCCTCAGTGCTGGATCCTTCTTGTGTGTGTTAGTCACTCAGTTGTGTCTGACTCTTTGCAACCCCACGGACTGTATGTAGCCCACCAGGCTCCTCAAGCAAGAATACTGGAGTGGGTTGCCATTCCCTTCTCCAGGGGATCTTCCTGACCCAGGGATCAAACTGGGATCTCTCACACTGGAGGCAGATTCTTTGTCATTGAGCCACCAGGGAAGCCCGGATCCTTCTTGAGCCCTAATGTAAGGGAGGTGATGTTGATAAAAATGCTGAGACAACAGGCAAAACCAGGAATTTCCAACAAACCAGGGCTGTCTCAGGCAAACCAAGATCTAAGGTTTCTTCAGCTATTGCCCAACTGTAAATCCAACCTTCAGCTCTTTTTCCCAACAAAATGCTTACGTATGGAAACATGTCCTTACATAATTAACGGGTTGGGGAAAAATAAACCCTCTCTAGAAATTGTAGTTTTAAGAAAGTTTATATCCAAGATAGAGTGGTGATTTCTGAGTGTTAAGATTTGGGGATGAGGAGTGGCTTCTCTGTATTTTATTTCCTTTTCTCCCTTCTGCAATAAATATTAACAATGAATGGGCTGCTTTAAATTACTGCTCTTTAAAATTAAAATATCCATACATTTTAGAAGTTTATTAGTAAATTAGCTTTTCTATAGAGCATTACTGGAGATATCTCAGAATCCTTGTTTCTAGAAAATTGCAACAAAAAAGTACAAAATGATTTCTCCCTACTACTGCTACTGCTACTGCTAAGTCACTTCGGTCATGTCCGACCCTGTGCGACTCCATAGACAGCAGCCCACCAAGGAGCTCAGTAATCATCAGAAAAGAGTGTTTGAAAATAGTAACAATATTTTGATAATATGTAATATGGACTTCCCTGGTGGCTCAGTGGTAGAGAATCCATCTGCCAATACAGAGGCCTTGAGTTCAGTCCTTGGTCCAGGAAAATCCCCTGGAGAAGGAAATGGCAACCCACTCCAGTATTCTTGCCTAAAAAGTCCCATGTACAGAGGAGCCAGGCAGGCTACAGTACCTGGGGTCACAAAGAGTCAGACACAACTTATCAACTGAATAACGACAATATGTTAGATAGTTCTTCAGTTCAGTTCAGTTCAGTTCAGTCACTCAGTTGTGTCCGACTCTGTGACCCCATGCATTGCAGCACACCAGGCCTCTCTGTCCATCACCAACTCCCGGAGTTCACCCGATTCATGTCCACCAAGTCGGCGATGCTATCCAGCCATCTCATCCTCTGTCATCCCCTTCTCCTCCTGCCCTCAATCCCTCCCAGCATCAGGGTCTTCTCCATTGAGTCAGCTCTTCACATGAGGTGGCCAGAGTTTTGGAGTTTCAGCTTCAGCATCAGTCCTTCCAGTGAACACCCAGGACTGATCTACTTTAGGATGCACTGGTTGGATCTCCTTGCAGTCCAAGGGACTCTCAAGAGTCTTCTCCAACACATCTGGAGTTATTGATTTCTGTTTACATGTTGTATTAAATCTGTAAATGTAAAGATTCCCAGAAGTATAGTAACTTGGAGTTTTTATCTGCTGGTGAGATATCTCAGAATTTGCCAGTCTTGCCAATTGTGATAAATCTCTATCTCCTCAGTGCAAAATTTATACCTGTTTCCAGTACAGTGGACCATAAGATGCTGAGTTCCACATTTCTATGAACGTCTACATGGACTGTGTCCTTATTTTGGAATTGACTCATGCAAAAATATTTCTAAAACAAGGCCGTTCTAGATCATCTTTGAGACTAACCGTGTTATGATGAAATGCATAATTTCTCCAAAGTTTACCAGATTTTTTTTTCCTTTCAAAAGCAGCATAAAAGATATAGAAGCCCAATAGTTATGAGTCACTGGCTGGCTGGCTGCCTTCAGCAACCTGTGGGACAGGAATAAGTCAAAAGTACAAAAATTGGGCATCTCCCAAAGGGAGCTCGGTATCAGAGGTGACCTAAAATTGGCAGGAAGAAACACCCATTGTAGCAAAAGTGAGCTTGTCAACATTCATTCAGTATCTTCAGATGGAACGCCTGAAGTTCATAGTTTAAAGGTATTAAACTCTGTGCTCTGCAGTCTTTTGCTCTGAATGAGAATAATAATGAATTGAAGTAGGTGAAGTGGAGGGAAGAAAACTCCCATCCAGTGTCAGCATGTAGATATCAAACTGGCTGATCTCATGTCATGAGTCAGATCATTCTCTAACCTCAGGTTACCCTTTTTCTTGACAACTCTGTGTATTAGGTATTTCAGTCTCTTCTTACTGGTCTCTGGATGGGATGACAATAGACTGAAAAATATAATATGTAGTGCTATCAAGGGACAAGTCCTCTTAGGATAGGGAATGAGCTGCTTGTGTTTTCCCCAGATAATGGTTGCATCTGTAGTGAAAAAAATGGCTCTTTTCGTGTCTTCTTGACATCTGTTTATAGTGATGTAGACCCCCTCCTGGAGCCCTCCTGGAGCTGAGTCTTGTCTTGGGGCCCCCAGTGTAGTCAGCTGTGGCTGTCCTCTCATCTGACCTGCTTGACCAGTCAGTAGTTCCTTGTTTACTTAAGTAATTCTTCCTGTTCATGTCCTGCAGCTGTGCTGAGTCCTGAGCACTCAGCATTTTCCTCTACATTCAGTGTCTTCCTTAAAAAAAATCATACACCCATAATGGCTTCAGCTTTTAACAGTGCGCAGCTATTTCTTCACTTAAGTCTCTAACTTTCTAACTTTCTCCTGACCTCCTGTCTAGTACTTACAGTGATCGTACTTATTTTCACATCAGCATGGATGATATTTCATTTAGTTTCCACAGCAGAATGATCCCTTCTCTTTCTTCTCTTACTTTCATGGGCTCTAAGTCAATTTTCCCTTTTTGTCATCATCAACCCTGTTCTTTGGTCGCCTATCACTGTCCAAACAATTAAAATGAATCCATAGAGTTGTTAACAAATACCTGAATGCTAAATTTTGGAGGAGTGTTAAAAAGGCAATTTAAAGGATTCTGACCAAAAACTGTGTTGAAAAGTTGTCACTATGGTTTTTGTTTGTTTTTAATTTTTGGCTGCACTAGGTGTCCGTTGCTGCATGGGCTTTCTGTCAGTTCAGTTCAGTTGCTCAGTCATGTCTGACTCTTTTCACCCCATGGACTGCAGCACACCAGGCCTGCCTGTCCATCACCAACTCCTGGAATCTACCCAAACTCATGTCCATTGAGTCGGTGATGCCATCCAACCATCTCATCGTCTGTCGTCCCCTTCTCCTCCTGCCTTCAACCTTTCCCAGCATCAGGGTCTTTTCCAGTGAGTCAGTTCTTCAAATCAGGTGGCCAAAGTACTGGAGTTTCAGCTTCAGCATCAGTCCTTCCAATGAATATTCAGGATGGATTTCCTTCAGAATGGACTGGTTGGATCTCCTTGCAGCCCAAGGGACTCTCAAGAGTCTTCTCCAACACCACAGTTCTAAAGCATCAGTTCTTTGGTGCTCAGCTTTATTTATAGTCCAGTTCTCACATCCATACATGACTACTGGAATAACCATATCTTTGACTAGGCTAGACAGACCTTTGTTGGCAAAGTAACGTCTCTGCTTTTTAATGTGCTCTCTAGGTTGGTCATGGCTGTGGCAAATAGGGATTACTCTTCATTGCAGCACTCGGGCTTCTTATTGAAGTGGTTCCTCTTGTTGCGAAACACAGGCTCTAGAATGTTCAGGCTTCAATAGTTCAGCTTCCAGGCTCTGGGGCTAGCTCAGTAGTTTCGGCACATAGGTTTAGTTGCTCCGTGGCATGTGGAATCTCCCCAGGTCAGGGATTGAATTTGTATCCCCTGTATTGGCAGGCAAATTCTTATCCACTGTGCTACCAGGGAAGTCCTCTTATAGTGTTAAGGATGGCTTTTTCATTTATAAATGTTAGGAAAAGTATAAAGGAGAATAATATTTTATGACCTGGAAAAATTGTGTAAGACAAATTTCAGTGTAGTTTCGACAGAGACCATATGCCCTCCTAAGTCTAAAATACTTACTATATGACTGCCTTCAGGAAAAAGTTTGCTGACCCCTTGGTTTAAAAGATAAGCGTTCACTTTATTAAAACAGCAAATTCAAAACCCTATTTTGTTATTCAGCCTTTAAAAAACCAGGTGGTTACATACTCGTGAAACCACAGTCAAGACAGAGAACATTTCCATCTCCCCCAAAAAATTCCCCAGGCTGCTCTGCGGACCATCCTTCCCTTTGCTCTGACAGCCAGGGAGCCACTGATCTGCTTTCTGTCACTGTATAGTAATTTGTGGTTTCTAGAATTTAATCATACAGTGGGCACTTCTTTATGACTGACTTTTTTATCCAGCATGCTGATTTTGAGATCCATTCACGTTGTTACACGTATCAGTGATTTGTCCTATTCACTATTATAGGCTTTTTTCATCTGTGTTTAGGTATAATTGACAAATAAAATTGTAAGATATTTAAAGTGTTCATCTTGGTGATTTGCCATGTGTGTGATTTGCTCTAAGTGTACAAAAGGGCTGATTTTGCTGGACTCACTACAGACTTTACTATTAGACAAGACTATTAATAATAGTAAACTTTTGCATAATCTGTTCTGCATAGAAAAACCACCCCAGAGACAGGGAAACAACACACTTTAACTATTTTATTATTGTCATTGTTATTATTATTAATAATAATAGTATTTTAGTCTACAGATTCTGGGTATTTCCAGTTCCCTATGGCAGAGATTTCTCAAAGTAAACCAAAAATGATTTCAAACTATGTTTTAAGATTCTTGTAAATATAACAGTATTTAAATAGTCATGGTACAGTTTGGCAATTTTGGTAATTTCAGTTAAAACTGTTTTTCATGTTCAAAGCTTAATCCAACTCGAATCTCTTCTCCACTTTCTATTAAAACCTTTAAAAATTACCCTCAGGTTCCAAACCTCTCCTCCACTCTTTAGTCCCATCTCAGCACTCTTATGATCGCCTTCAGCCTTGTCTGTTCTCAGTCCTGCCACCCAACTCAGTACGTCCTTCTGAACATGTTCTTATCTGGGAACTCTCAAAGCAGGGTGTTGGTGGGGTCAGGGGTTTGTGTTGCTGTAACTTTACAGAAAAAAAACAACTTAAATTTTCAGTTCCTTGTATCTTGTCAGAAATAGTCTGGCTCCTGATAAGTAGTATCACAACTGATTAGCATGCCATGCTTTGAAACTTAACAGAAGCATAAAGAACATTGAGAGTCTCTGTGATAAAGTCCTATAGGACAAGGTTCAAGAGGAAAAACTGAAGGAGGGGGACCATGCCATCTAGAGATGAAATTGCTGAGGCATAACCAAATAATTGTCTTTTGATTCCCGAGTATCCATCCCAAAAAAGACTGACCAAATGTTTCTCCTGCCCATAAGTGACACACAGAGAAAAAGGTTCTTAAATTGCAGATAGAAACTTTAGTTGTATAAAGCAAACTGTATCTTATCTATAATCTGGATATTTCTGGTTTAAAAAAACAAACAGAATTGTTGCTCCTGGGATTTACAAAATTTAGAATAGACATTGGTCTAACCCTGAAAGTGAAGCCATGCGACCCAGATGATTTAGTTACAAACATCTCTGAAGCCAGCAGACTAAGCTGACTGAACTTCCATTGACTATCTTTGTTCTGAATAGTGGCCCTTAAATTAGTAAGGAATTTTAGAAGGACTTGATATAACCCATGGTGAACACTAGGTAATTACTGATCCCATCCAAATATTTTCAGGAGCATTTGAGTGATAGTTGTTCCCAAAGCATTCTAAATGTTTCCATTGGACTGAGAGCCAGTGGCCATTGAGATGACTCACTTATTTTCCTCTTCTCTGTATATTTAATGCACACGTCAGATTGAAGAATCTTATTGTAAATAGGAACATTAACAAAAGCAAGTAAAATTGCGAAAAAGAGCTGTTGAAAAAAATGTGAATCAATGAAAGATGAAAGTCCTCGTTTTCTGACACCTGAAGAAGGTGTACAGATGCGTGAATACAGAGTTGGTCTTTTCAGTTCTGTCATTGGTATGAAATCCATCATCTCTGCTGCTAAGTCACTTGGTGATGCAGAACAGCAGTAGGTCAGCAGCTCTGTGTGACGCCAAAAGCACAGGGGTGTCTGCCAAGCGGAGAGCAAAAGCAGAGGCTGTGAAGCCCTTTAAGGAGAAGCAGTCACAAGAAAAGGCAGCAGCAGTATGCAAACTCAGGCCCAGCAGAGAAGCCAGACACAGCCAGGAAGTCACCTGAAGGTTCAGTGCCAAGCAAGCCCACCACCAGAGAGGCACAGACCCAGAAGAGCAGAGACCAGCCATCAGTGGGTGTTCATTCTCCTATAAGAGAGTCTTGGCACGTGTAATGTGAGAAACACAAAGGCTGAGCCAAAGCAAATTTCTATTGAGCAGCTCCCAAATTACCTAACTATAGTGAGAAAATTAGAAGACTGGAACCAACACCTACCCGTCCCCACCCCATCCTATTCTCTGTCACTAATGAAAATTCAAAACCAGAATCTCTTATTTAACAAATATTTCTTAAGCTCCTTCTGGGTGCCAAGGACCTTACTATGAACTAAAAATTACATCAGTGAACTAACTGGAGATAATGTCTTGCTTTCTAAGAGGTTACCATTGAATCAAAGATATTCTTTTCTTGTAATCCCAAATTTGTAATTTTTGAGTTGAAAACATATAGCCTAATTTTATTGAAGATTTCATTCTTCTAAGTTCTTTAGGCTGCATTGTTCTGAGCTCTTTCTTATCCAAAAGATAAGCTGGTTTTGATTAGCCCACTTGTAGGACTGTACTGCCTATTTCTTAACTATTTTTCATAACACAGTTAACATATACCTGGAGATTTTGAAATTGCACTTTTTCCTTAGGTCTCCAAAACCATTCTTCCTATTATTTTAATATTGTTGTGCTTCAAAGTTTTAAAAACAGAAAGAAAGCACTATTAATAAATGGTCCTTGTGTCTATATACTGTTTATGTAGACTTGATCACGACTAATATATTGACAAATTTGCTTAGACTATTTTTTAATCATTGTTTTTAGAAAAATGATAAAGATTTATTATAGGAATTGAAACAAATAATAAAAATATAAAGATTAAAAACTTTTAAAGTCACTTCGAACTTCATCCATAAGTAATCTTCATAAATATTAAGTGACTATTATGATGTCCAGGAATTTTCCAAGTTTATTAGCACAGACCACAAATCCAAATTGCTTAAGAGAATCCCAAGCAAAGAAAAGTATCCCTAGGCATACTGGAGAAGGAAATGGCACCCCACTCCAGTGTTCTTGCCTGGAGAATCCCAGGAACAGGGGAGCCTGGTGGGCTGCCATCTATTGGGTGGCACAGAGTCGGACACGACTGAAGTGACTTAGTAGTAGTAGTAGTAGTAGGCATATCATAGTCAAATTCCTGAGAATCTGAATAGCAGATCATGAGGGCAGCTTGGGGAAGTGAAGGGAACATTGTATTCAAGAAAATCATAATAGAAGTTAATACTATTCTCATCAGAAACTGGAAACCAGAAGACAATGGAATGACCCCTTTAAAGTCCTGTAACAAACAAACAAAAAAAAACATGTTAACCTGCAAATCTATATCCAGTGACAATATCCCTCTAACAGAAAGGTACAATAAAAACACGTTCAGGCAAAAGCTGAAAAAATTTATTTCCAAAAAATCTGAGCATCAGGAAATGCTAAAAAGAACTTATACAGACTAAAGGGAAAGGGAAATGATGGGAGAGAAATCTAATTCTATGAAAATTAATGGAAAACACTGGGAAGAGCAAGTAAGTCGTTACATATAAAGGCTGTCTCTTATACACATCTTAATTTGGGAGCTGCTCAATAGAAATTTGCTTTGGCTCAGCCATNGTGTCCGTTGCTGCATGGGCTTTCTGTCAGTTCAGTTCAGTTGCTCAGTCATGTCTGACTCTTTTCACCCCATGGACTGCAGCACACCAGGCCTGCCTGTCCATCACCAACTCCTGGAATCTACCCAAACTCATGTCCATTGAGTCGGTGATGCCATCCAACCATCTCATCGTCTGTCGTCCCCTTCTCCTCCTGCCTTCAACCTTTCCCAGCATCAGGGTCTTTTCCAGTGAGTCAGTTCTTCAAATCAGGTGGCCAAAGTACTGGAGTTTCAGCTTCAGCATCAGTCCTTCCAATGAATATTCAGGATGGATTTCCTTCAGAATGGACTGGTTGGATCTCCTTGCAGCCCAAGGGACTCTCAAGAGTCTTCTCCAACACCACAGTTCTAAAGCATCAGTTCTTTGGTGCTCAGCTTTATTTATAGTCCAGTTCTCACATCCATACATGACTACTGGAATAACCATATCTTTGACTAGGCTAGACAGACCTTTGTTGGCAAAGTAACGTCTCTGCTTTTTAATGTGCTCTCTAGGTTGGTCATGGCTGTGGCAAATAGGGATTACTCTTCATTGCAGCACTCGGGCTTCTTATTGAAGTGGTTCCTCTTGTTGCGAAACACAGGCTCTAGAATGTTCAGGCTTCAATAGTTCAGCTTCCAGGCTCTGGGGCTAGCTCAGTAGTTTCGGCACATAGGTTTAGTTGCTCCGTGGCATGTGGAATCTCCCCAGGTCAGGGATTGAATTTGTATCCCCTGTATTGGCAGGCAAATTCTTATCCACTGTGCTACCAGGGAAGTCCTCTTATAGTGTTAAGGATGGCTTTTTCATTTATAAATGTTAGGAAAAGTATAAAGGAGAATAATATTTTATGACCTGGAAAAATTGTGTAAGACAAATTTCAGTGTAGTTTCGACAGAGACCATATGCCCTCCTAAGTCTAAAATACTTACTATATGACTGCCTTCAGGAAAAAGTTTGCTGACCCCTTGGTTTAAAAGATAAGCGTTCACTTTATTAAAACAGCAAATTCAAAACCCTATTTTGTTATTCAGCCTTTAAAAAACCAGGTGGTTACATACTCGTGAAACCACAGTCAAGACAGAGAACATTTCCATCTCCCCCAAAAAATTCCCCAGGCTGCTCTGCGGACCATCCTTCCCTTTGCTCTGACAGCCAGGGAGCCACTGATCTGCTTTCTGTCACTGTATAGTAATTTGTGGTTTCTAGAATTTAATCATACAGTGGGCACTTCTTTATGACTGACTTTTTTATCCAGCATGCTGATTTTGAGATCCATTCACGTTGTTACACGTATCAGTGATTTGTCCTATTCACTATTATAGGCTTTTTTCATCTGTGTTTAGGTATAATTGACAAATAAAATTGTAAGATATTTAAAGTGTTCATCTTGGTGATTTGCCATGTGTGTGATTTGCTCTAAGTGTACAAAAGGGCTGATTTTGCTGGACTCACTACAGACTTTACTATTAGACAAGACTATTAATAATAGTAAACTTTTGCATAATCTGTTCTGCATAGAAAAACCACCCCAGAGACAGGGAAACAACACACTTTAACTATTTTATTATTGTCATTGTTATTATTATTAATAATAATAGTATTTTAGTCTACAGATTCTGGGTATTTCCAGTTCCCTATGGCAGAGATTTCTCAAAGTAAACCAAAAATGATTTCAAACTATGTTTTAAGATTCTTGTAAATATAACAGTATTTAAATAGTCATGGTACAGTTTGGCAATTTTGGTAATTTCAGTTAAAACTGTTTTTCATGTTCAAAGCTTAATCCAACTCGAATCTCTTCTCCACTTTCTATTAAAACCTTTAAAAATTACCCTCAGGTTCCAAACCTCTCCTCCACTCTTTAGTCCCATCTCAGCACTCTTATGATCGCCTTCAGCCTTGTCTGTTCTCAGTCCTGCCACCCAACTCAGTACGTCCTTCTGAACATGTTCTTATCTGGGAACTCTCAAAGCAGGGTGTTGGTGGGGTCAGGGGTTTGTGTTGCTGTAACTTTACAGAAAAAAAACAACTTAAATTTTCAGTTCCTTGTATCTTGTCAGAAATAGTCTGGCTCCTGATAAGTAGTATCACAACTGATTAGCATGCCATGCTTTGAAACTTAACAGAAGCATAAAGAACATTGAGAGTCTCTGTGATAAAGTCCTATAGGACAAGGTTCAAGAGGAAAAACTGAAGGAGGGGGACCATGCCATCTAGAGATGAAATTGCTGAGGCATAACCAAATAATTGTCTTTTGATTCCCGAGTATCCATCCCAAAAAAGACTGACCAAATGTTTCTCCTGCCCATAAGTGACACACAGAGAAAAAGGTTCTTAAATTGCAGATAGAAACTTTAGTTGTATAAAGCAAACTGTATCTTATCTATAATCTGGATATTTCTGGTTTAAAAAAACAAACAGAATTGTTGCTCCTGGGATTTACAAAATTTAGAATAGACATTGGTCTAACCCTGAAAGTGAAGCCATGCGACCCAGATGATTTAGTTACAAACATCTCTGAAGCCAGCAGACTAAGCTGACTGAACTTCCATTGACTATCTTTGTTCTGAATAGTGGCCCTTAAATTAGTAAGGAATTTTAGAAGGACTTGATATAACCCATGGTGAACACTAGGTAATTACTGATCCCATCCAAATATTTTCAGGAGCATTTGAGTGATAGTTGTTCCCAAAGCATTCTAAATGTTTCCATTGGACTGAGAGCCAGTGGCCATTGAGATGACTCACTTATTTTCCTCTTCTCTGTATATTTAATGCACACGTCAGATTGAAGAATCTTATTGTAAATAGGAACATTAACAAAAGCAAGTAAAATTGCGAAAAAGAGCTGTTGAAAAAAATGTGAATCAATGAAAGATGAAAGTCCTCGTTTTCTGACACCTGAAGAAGGTGTACAGATGCGTGAATACAGAGTTGGTCTTTTCAGTTCTGTCATTGGTATGAAATCCATCATCTCTGCTGCTAAGTCACTTGGTGATGCAGAACAGCAGTAGGTCAGCAGCTCTGTGTGACGCCAAAAGCACAGGGGTGTCTGCCAAGCGGAGAGCAAAAGCAGAGGCTGTGAAGCCCTTTAAGGAGAAGCAGTCACAAGAAAAGGCAGCAGCAGTATGCAAACTCAGGCCCAGCAGAGAAGCCAGACACAGCCAGGAAGTCACCTGAAGGTTCAGTGCCAAGCAAGCCCACCACCAGAGAGGCACAGACCCAGAAGAGCAGAGACCAGCCATCAGTGGGTGTTCATTCTCCTATAAGAGAGTCTTGGCACGTGTAATGTGAGAAACACAAAGGCTGAGCCAAAGCAAATTTCTATTGAGCAGCTCCCAAATTACCTAACTATAGTGAGAAAATTAGAAGACTGGAACCAACACCTACCCGTCCCCACCCCATCCTATTCTCTGTCACTAATGAAAATTCAAAGCCAGAATCTCTTATTTAACAAATATTTCTTAAGCTCCTTCTGGGTGCCAAGGACCTTACTATGAACTAAAAATTACATCAGTGAACTAACTGGAGATAATGTCTTGCTTTCTAAGAGGTTACCATTGAATCAAAGATATTCTTTTCTTGTAATCCCAAATTTGTAATTTTTGAGTTGAAAACATATAGCCTAATTTTATTGAAGATTTCATTCTTCTAAGTTCTTTAGGCTGCATTGTTCTGAGCTCTTTCTTATCCAAAAGATAAGCTGGTTTTGATTAGCCCACTTGTAGGACTGTACTGCCTATTTCTTAACTATTTTTCATAACACAGTTAACATATACCTGGAGATTTTGAAATTGCACTTTTTCCTTAGGTCTCCAAAACCATTCTTCCTATTATTTTAATATTGTTGTGCTTCAAAGTTTTAAAAACAGAAAGAAAGCACTATTAATAAATGGTCCTTGTGTCTATATACTGTTTATGTAGACTTGATCACGACTAATATATTGACAAATTTGCTTAGACTATTTTTTAATCATTGTTTTTAGAAAAATGATAAAGATTTATTATAGGAATTGAAACAAATAATAAAAATATAAAGATTAAAAACTTTTAAAGTCACTTCGAACTTCATCCATAAGTAATCTTCATAAATATTAAGTGACTATTATGATGTCCAGGAATTTTCCAAGTTTATTAGCACAGACCACAAATCCAAATTGCTTAAGAGAATCCCAAGCAAAGAAAAGTATCCCTAGGCATACTGGAGAAGGAAATGGCACCCCACTCCAGTGTTCTTGCCTGGAGAATCCCAGGAACAGGGGAGCCTGGTGGGCTGCCATCTATTGGGTGGCACAGAGTCGGACACGACTGAAGTGACTTAGTAGTAGTAGTAGTAGTAGTAGTAGTAGGCATATCATAGTCAAATTCCTGAGAATCTGAATAGCAGATCATGAGGGCAGCTTGGGGAAGTGAAGGGAACATTGTATTCAAGAAAATCATAATAGAAGTTAATACTATTCTCATCAGAAACTGGAAACCAGAAGACAATGGAATGACCCCTTTAAAGTCCTGTAACAAACAAACAAAAAAAAACATGTTAACCTGCAAATCTATATCCAGTGACAATATCCCTCTAACAGAAAGGTACAATAAAAACACGTTCAGGCAAAAGCTGAAAAAATTTATTTCCAAAAAATCTGAGCATCAGGAAATGCTAAAAAGAACTTATACAGACTAAAGGGAAAGGGAAATGATGGGAGAGAAATCTAATTCTATGAAAATTAATGGAAAACACTGGGAAGAGCAAGTAAGTCGTTACATATAAAGGTTTATTTAACAAATCACTCCTACTTTATATGTTATGTGTCATTTTGTCACAGACTGTTGACTATTTTAAAGTAAAAAATCACATTTAAAATTAAAACAGGTTCATATCTGAACATCATTTCAGATATCTTTCTAGACATACTAAATATGATTAGATGCCTATTTGTAAATGTTTTAAATACGTGACCATATTATAGTTTCTATAATATACAAAATTTAATTTCAATTTATTTGAATTTGTCTTGAGAAAAGCTAAAATGGAATAAAAATAATTGTTAAATATCAAAAAATATTTCTATACCACAAAATATATTCTAATCATCACAAGTAAGATAAAAGGTCTCGCTTAAGTCAAGAAATTATAAATACAGTAAAGGATTAGAATCACTGTTTTTTATAACCTAGGCATTTCCATTTTATAGTATCAACTTGACTACATACTGTAAAAGATAATAAAATCATCAATGCTCAGGTCTCCTCCCATTTCACTCTTCTGCACATTCAGTATACATACACATACACATACACTGCTGCTGCTGCTGCTAAGTCAGTTCAGTCGTGTCCGACCCTGTGCGACCCCATCGACAGCAGCCCACCAGGCCCCCCCGTCCCTGGGGTTCTCCAGGCAAGAACACTGGAGTGGGTTGCCATTTCCTTCTCCAATGCATGTAAGTGAAAAGGGAAAGTGAAGTTGCTCAGTCGTGTCCGACTCCTAGCGACCCCATAGACTGCAGCCTACCAGGCTCTTCCATCCATGGGATTTTCCAGGCAGGAGTACTGGAGTGGGGTGCCATTTCCTTCTCCAATATAGGGGTTTTTATATATATATATATATACACACACACACACACATATTAATATAGTATACATTAATATATAAATATATTAATACATTAATTATATTAATATATAATATACAAATATACATTAATGTTAATACACTATATATAAATAATATATATTAATATTCAGTTCAGTTCAGTCACTCAGTCGTGTCCAACTCTTTGGGACCCCATGAATCGCAGCACGCCACACCTCCCTGTCTATCCCCAACTCTCGGAGTTCACTCAGACTCACGCCCATCGAGTCAGTGATGCCATCCAGCCATCTTAATATAATATTAATGTAATATATTACCCCTACATATATATATGTAGGCTTAATATGTTTTACATTGTCTAGGCTTAACATTCGGAGAAGGCAATGGCACCCCACTCCAGTACTCTTGCCTGGAAAATCCCATGGATAGAGGAGCCTGGTACACTGCAGTCCATAGGGTCGCTAAGAGTCAGACATGACTGAGCGACTTCACTTTCACTTTTCACTTTCATGCATTGGAAAAGGACATGGCAACCCATTCCAGTATTCTTGCCTGGAGAATTCCAGGGACGAGCAAGCCTGGCAGGCTGCCGTCTATGGGGTCACACAGAATCAGACATGAATGAAGCGACTTAGCAGCAGTAGCAGGCTTAACATTTACATTTGAATCTATAAATATAATTCTCATAATTGTAAGATTATTCCAGTATCTAAATGCATAGATGGTAGTACCTTTTCCGTGATCCTTTTGCCATCATCATTACTGAATTCTGTTTTTTCATTGGTATGGACAGGTCCTCTCTTTATTAGTTATATTTTATTATCATGTAGCTTGATTTTTAAGTTTTTTACCCAAGAAAATTTATGAATGCTGCATTCCCAGCATTGTCTTCATGTTTGATAATTTCAAACGTTATATTGGCTGAATATAATATTGTTTCTCCCACAGACTAAATAAATATTGCTCCATTATCTTTTAACACTAAAAGTTGATGTAAAGAAGTCTGAAGGCAGGCTAAAATTTACTGTTTATTAACACACTGGCTTGTTTTCTTTTGGAATCTCTTAAAGTTTAACACCTAGTAAGGCTATGATATGGTATCGAAAATCTATATCAAAATTTCCTTGGTACATGGAATCCCTTAGAAGAAATGGAGTAGCCTTCAAGATCAACGAAAGAGTCCGAAATGCAGTACTTTGATGCAATCTCAAAACGGAATGATCTCTGTTCATTTCCAAGGCAAGCCATTCAATATCACAGTAATCCAAATCTATACCCCAACCAGTAACGCTGAAGAAGCTGAAGTTGAACGGTTCTATGAAAACTTACCAGACCTTTTAGAATGAACAATACCCAAAAAAGAGGTCCTTTTCATTATAGGGGACTGGGATGCAAAAGTAGGAAGTCAAGAAACACTTGGAGTAACAGGCAAATTTGGCCTTGGAATACGGAATGAACCAGGGCAAAGACCAATAGAGTTTTGTGAAAAAAATCCACAGGTCATAGCAAACACTCTCTTCCAACAATACAAGAGAAGACTCTACACATGGACATCATCAGATGGGCAACACCGAAATCAGATTGATTATATTCTTTGCAACCAAAGATGGAGAAGGTCTATACAGTCAACAAAAACAAGACCAGGAGCTGACTGGCTCAGATCATGAACTCCTTATTGCCAAATTCAGACTTAAATCGAAGAAAGTAGGGAAAACCACTAGACTAGAAAACCATTCAGGTATGACCTAAATCAAATCCCTTATGATTATACAGTGGAAGTGAGAAATAGATTTAAGGGACTAGATCTGATACAGTGCCTGATGAACTAGGGACTGAGGTTCGTGACATTGTACAGGAGACAGGGATCAAGACCATCCCCATGGAAAAGAAATGCAAAAAAAGCAAAATGGCTGTCTGGGGAGGCCTTACAAATAGCTGTGAAAAGAAGAGAGGCGAAAAGCAATGGAGAAAAGGAAAGATATAAGCATCTGAATGCAGAGTTCCAAAGAAGAGCAAGAAGAGATAAGAAAGCCTTCCTCAGCGATCCATGCAAAGAAATAGAGGAAAACAACAGAATGGGAAGGACTAGAGATCTCTTCAAGAAAATTAGAGATACCAAGGGAACATTTCATGCAAAGATGGGCACAATAAAGGACAGAAATGGTATAGACCTAACAGAAGCAGAAGATATTAAGAAGAGGTGGCAAGAACACACAGAGGAACTGTACAAAAAAGAT